>AWUE01017982.1:0-21357 GCA_001974825.2 Corchorus olitorius
AAAAAAAAAAAAACAAGTCTCAACTTTCACATGGTGACTGATTCTGTTCAAACTTAAAGGGAAAATTAAAAAGAAAAGTTCTGCCAAAACATAATGGAATAAATAAGCGAGATTACATTGCATAAAGAAAATGCAGTTATTAAATAGGAGAAGACAAGGAGGAAGAAAGAGGGACTTACCTGTCTTAGAAAATGAAGAAGAACGAATTCCGAACCCTATCTAAATAAACCCTAATTAATCCATCTTCAGTGTCGCGCAGAGCTTAAAATCAAAATATGACCGAAAAAAATGGGTTCGTCACTCGTTTTCACATATATAAAAGAAATATATATAATATTAAAAGAACAATTTTCTTTATTTCTCTGATTAATCGTATTATTACTACCTCGACAGATGAATTTCTTGTACCAAGCATTCTTTCATTCTTTGAGCGTTCTTGTTTCATGTACCCCGTCTTTGGAGTTTCGTTGCAACCAGAACTCAAATGCAAGTTCTGGTCCACACGTGTACGATACAAGTAATTATACTTGAATGAAACGACGTCGCTACCTTTCGGACCATTAGGTAGCCTCCTCCGGGCTCTGGCCCAACAATGGGCCTTGATAAAAACTTTGCCCAAAACATAAACAAATTACCATCGGAGTTGCTCTCAGAACTTGGGCCTCAAATTGCTAAGTCGACCTTCTCCTGGTTTTAGTAGTGTCAGTTTTACTAATGATTTAATTAAATAAAAAATAGAGTTTTTAGTTGAGTAAAATAATAAAGGTATATTTAAAAAATTCTAATATATATAAGTTTTTAATTAAAATAGTAAAATGGTAAAAATTGAATAGTTATAAGGATATTATAAGGATATTAGATTTAATTAAATAAAAATAGAGTTTTTAGTTGAGTAAAATTGTAAAAATTTAAACAATGGCATTTAAGAAATATATTCGAAAAATAAGATAACAGGCGATTCAAAAGTTTTATAAGAGTCGTACTTTTTAATTTAGTATAGATAATATATATATATATGTATGTATGTATGTATATATACACTATTCTATATATCATTTCAACCTACCATACAATTTACTAAAGGCTCCATCAACTTTAAATGTTGAGAGATCTTATCGTCCCGTTTTGATTTTTCCTCACTTGAAATTTATTAAAGGGTCTTTTTAACTTTGGATGAGGGACAACCTTTTCGCCCATTTTCAAGCAACAATTAATATTAGTTTTATTTTGATGAATTACCTAGAGATAGAGGGGCAGAATATTAGCTTAATTTTGATGACTTACCTAGAGATAAAGTAGAATTTAGGTAATGCACTTCTATAATGGAAAAGAGCACATGTGTTTTACTTTATATATGCGAATTATTTGCTTTATTGTTTGAGTTTTCTTAACTAATGAACTTACAACCAAATGACCAATGCAATATCTTCTTGCTAATTGACTTAAACAACTACAATAAGAAGATGCATGCAGCGCAAGTGCAGGCACCCTGCTTGTTAGTATATTATTATCAATGCAAAATTAATAAATTAGATGGTATTTTTTAAGTGAAAATATGGATTTCATTAATAGAAAATCCTAGATTGAGATTACAAATGTTGGAGGCAAAACTCCAAACCACACACAACTAGACTCAACACTTGTGTAACACCGAACTAATTTATGTGCGAATACATTAGCTTCACACCTAACATGTACAAAAGAGCATATATGAAAAGCGTTAGCTATACCCGAATCTCACTGATCAAACACTCCCCCTCCCTAAGTAATGGACTAGTATTGCCTAGATAGCTATGAGGCTATCACTCTCAATAATACAATCCATGAGACCATTACTTATGGCAATGGCAAGCATAACACTCTGTGCACATCTTCTTCCTCAAATAAATCATCCAACAAGTTCACATTCTGGGATTGAGCATCCAAGTCCAGTAAGGATCGAACCTACATGGGTTGTATGGCTAAAAACTATGGCCTTAAAATCATGCGTATATCTAAATCGGTTTAGTAGATATTTTGGCCCTTAAACTTATAAAAAATGGAATAAATTAGTTTTTAAACTTTCAAAATTGTCAATTACATGCTTGACATTGTAAAAAAGGTCAAATTAACCATTTTAAATGGAAATTGATTAAAAATTCCATTAAAAAAAGATGAAAATTAACTCTTTGGGATGAATTCCGATAAATTGGCAAATTTGGAAATTTAAAGACTATTTTGTCTCCTTCTTACATGTTTAAGGGTTAAAATGTCTATTTAATTCTACCCCAAATCAAACTAAACGGTTTGTTATCCAAAAAAAAGGAAAAAAAAAAACCTAAACGGGAACATTAATAAAATGCCCCTGCATAGGGGTGTTCATCGTCGGTGGCTACCGACCAAGCCGACTGCCACCGATGGAACCGACGCTCGTCGGTACGTTTCCGCATGTGGCTGTCGGTTGGCGGTTGAAACCGACGGTGAAAGGAGGTTGAACGGTCGGTTATCGGCGTGTAGGTTTGTGTCCAAAACCCGACCGAATAACCGACCGACAATATATCTCTGTTTCTTCTACTTCCCTTGTCTGCTTTACACTTGTTGCAGGAACAAAACTCTTCTTTCAGATCAGATTACACTTCTATTCCCACGAATCTTTTAGATCTAGCTTGTTTAACAACATAAGATCCAAGAGAACAAGGTGATAAAGTTGAGACTTCCCAGCACCTTTTTGAAGCTGAATTGGAGAACAAAAGGCAGAAACACTTGTTGATGCGCTGAGAGACAAGGAGCGAGAGCCTTCGATGCTTAGGAGTTAGGACAAGGAAGAATCGAATTCTTGGACTGATGGAAGTTGGAAAAACACTTGTTGATGCTTTCCTTGAGTTTGAAGAAGATGGTCATCAAATGGATTTTGATCATCGGGGGAAGAAGATGACTAGAGTGGTGTGGGCGAAGAAGATGACTGTGTTTTTTTTTTTTTTTGTTTATGGGTTTTCTGATCTCAACATATAGGGGTGGGTTAATTTCAATATATGGGCTCCTCTAAGCCTATTTATTTAAAGATTTTTGGGCCACCAAAGAAAGCCCACACCACAATATATAAATTGAAAATATATATAACGAATAAAACCGAACCGACCGAAAACCGACAAAACCGAACTTATCGGTTTCATTGAGGTTTCGGTCGGTTTTCAGTAACAATAAACTATAATTAAAAACCGAAAAAAAACCGATTATAGAAACCGAACCCGACCGACCCGACTAACACCCCCCTACACTAAAACTTACAAACCCAGGGCAATAGTGGCAAAAAAAAAAAAAAAAACACCAGGACAACGCTAATCTCACCCCTTTTTTCTTCTCGGCGACGGTCCATCTCACTCACTAATCTCACCCTACGATGATTTCCTTCCTTTTGCCACCTTATAAGCCATCGTCGAGTCACCGTTGAGCCACCCTCCGCCGCCTTCAGGTTGAAAGCCTTAATCGTTTGATTGTTCTCTTTTGTGTCCTTAGTTTTATATGATTCACATTATTCATGGGTTTGCTACGAGTCTTCTTTCTGGATTCTTAAAGGATATCAACTCTCTCATTTAAACCCAATTGATTGTGCATTTAGATTGTTTCTACTTTGATGCACATTTCTGGGGTTTTTATTTTTTCCTTATCATATTTGTGTAAATTAGTTTCTTGTCAAAAGTTACGTCTTGTCACATGTGTTTAGTGAATGATTTACATGATTCAAAGAAAAATAATTCATTGGTTATTGATTTTGTCACCATAAACTGTAACCTGTAAAAGAACTGGACAGTAAATGGCTTAAATTATTCTTAGTGGGAGTATTTATGGGGATTATATACTTGGGTTGTGAATTTTGGATGAAATTGGGTGTAGGCGTAAAATTTGTGGTCTAGTATACTTTCTTGGACAAGGCTATGCGTACTACCCCTAGGCACACTATTCTTGTACACTACCATTTATAACCGTTGGATGTGGGCTTGATTTGAATAACAACCGTTGGATATAGGTAGTGTAGCAAAGTAGTGTGGTTTATGGTAGTGCAAATAACTTTACCGTACTTTTTTATAGAATTTATCAATTAAGTTTGATTTTGGGTTGTGATTTTTGGTCTAGTATACTGGTTGGCTAGTGGTGAGTTCCCTGTCTTTAAAAATTGGGAGACCTTGCTGGTCTAGTGGAGAGCAGAAAACTGAGAAGGAAAATGGAATGGACAGGTAAAGAGAAGCACATGGGAGGAATACCGAGAAAGATAGTGTTCTTGGCAGTGGGGGCATTTGCCAAGGCAGTAGCCACCATTCTAAACACCACCTCTGTTCATAATGCTGATACCCTTCTCCGTCTTGTCCGCTCTCGACCCCCTGGCATACCACTTCTCACAGTTAGCAATCACATGTCTACGTGGGTAGACCCTTAAAATCCTTTTTCTTTCTTTTGTTGTTCATCATTTGATTCTTAATTATTTACGAAATGAATTATTATATGTATTAAACTTAGTCAGTGTCAGTAATCAAATTATGTTGCTTTGCAGCTTGGATGATCCACTTATTTGGGGATTCAAGGGTTTCCCCTCTTGGGATGCCAAATTGGCACGCTGGGTACTTGCTGCAGAAGACATTTGTTTTAAAAATTCCCTCCTCACTTGTTTTTTTAGGCATGGTATGCCATTTCTCTTTCTCATCCCTGTTACCACTCTTCCTCTGCTTCTTTATGAAAAGCCGTTCATGAGAAGATTGATGCGTGGGATAAGCTTAGCAAGGCATAAATTGACTGATTGTTTTAGTTTTATCATCAAATTCTGAGTTTGCTTCTATTATTAGCTTCAAGTTGACATTAAAACTACTGTTGCCTATTGGATTCACGGACAAGAGACCATCTTAATTTATGACTGTTTCTTTTGTTTGAAACAATAATCATGTTTAGGAGTGATACCTTATGCTGACTAAAGATTTGTTAGTTAAAGTTTACATTGGACATTTATATAGTTTGATAGCATATTGAACTTGAACATTGGCTGGTTCTATCTTGAGGCACCATTTGTGTAATTACTGCATAGTTAGTAATTTATTAGTAACTTTAATTGATTTAATTCATTGAACTCCAATCTAGCAAAGAGTTCATAGTGGGTCAAACCTAGTTTGCTGGTCTTTGTTAACAAGCTTTGGTCAAAAGTTCTGGTTTTGATTGAGTTGTTGATGGGCCTGATCTTGCTTAAAGTACCTGCTGAACAAGTTTTTAGTCTGACTCCCATTAGCCACCACACTTACACATATAATATTACAATCGGGTATTGCAAGGAATGCTTTAGGAATTGTGAATTTTCATCATTACTTACAGATGGTACTTCTTCTATGACCTTACTTCTTAAAATACTTCTTTATATATCTATTAGGAAATTTTTTGTGAGCTTGATTTGGTTGTTCAAAGACCAAAGAATTTTAAATAAGGCTTTTTCTCTGAAGTAGTATATTGTGCAGGTAAATGTATACCTATTACGAGGGGTGCTGGAATTTATCAGGAGCACATGAATGAAGCTCTTGAGTGCTTAAACAACGGAGCGTGGGTATTTAGCTGAACTTATGCTATTCTTATTTCAAAATTGTGTATATATCTTTTATTTCATGAGACTTTTGGGTTCTTTTGAGCTGTTTTCAAATATGTCTGATATGTCTCGTTTTTTATTGGCAACAAGTCAGTCAGGTTAAATTGATGCTTAGTTGGCCATGTAGGAACCTTTCTGTAGAATTTTAAACTCAATAGTCTATATGAGAGCAGTAATACGAACAATTTCATTCATGTTAATTTCGAAGTTCATCTTCTTCTCCTTCACTTCCTCGGTCAAGTCTTCAGTAGTTGAGATGAGAAAGGGTATACGCCCAGTTTCCAAGTAAATAAATCAAGGAAAAATGAATATGGGAGGAACTGAACCTATAGAGAGGATAAGGTCTGAAGTCATGATTACCTTCGTTTAGTCGAGGTTTAGGGGACCTTGTTTCTCTTTCATTGCTTTCATTCTCAGAATGTTGATTTTGGTTATGTGAGCATGGTATCTCCACAAACTGTTAAGGAAGTAGCTTGCATTTTTAGGAATCAGTGTTGATCTTCCGCCTAGTAGGGTTTTTTTTCGCTTATTGTCTTCTTCTTTTTTTTCCTTCTCTACCTCTTGACTTCTGAACAGCCACTGTAGTTTTAAACAAAGGAGAAGTAGTTGAAATATTGTTAACGTAGCCTGTTGGATGATAAATGTTATACCAGATCCAAACATCTGAATGCGATCTTTGATGATTAGTGTAGTAGTAGCTTAAATATTGCGGTTGAAGTTTTGGATTCATGTTTATCATTGGAACTTGGATGATGATGTGTTCTCTTGGATTTTCATAGATGTTGTTACACTGTTTTGGTTAACTTTATTCTTTGACTTTACTTTTGATATCTCTGAGTTAATCCACATTTAGAAACAGCAAACTCTAACAGCTTGATGCTCGGGCTTTTGTAGTGTCATTGATAAAGACACTAAACTTGTTGATGGAATGCTTTAAAAGTTCTTAATTTCATTTCCATATTGCTGTATTGAGACTCCTTTTTGCAAATATTTCTACTTAATGGGTTTAATCTGTCCTGATGTTTATCTCATCTTCATTTGGCAGTTACATACGTTTCCTGAGGGTAAAGTATCCCAAGAAGATGCACCTATAAGACGATTAAAATGGGGAACTGCTAGTCTAATTGTTCGTGCCCAGGTGACTCCAATAGTTCTTCCCATCATTCACTGCGGTCTTGAAAAGGTTAGAAAACTTTTCCGTTTGCCTCTTCTCTTCGTTTTCCAGATACATTATTATCACTGAAATTGTGTGGAAGTCCTAGAGTTAATTTCCACTAGAAATATAAACCCCTCACTTTCTGTAATTTTTGAACAATGACTCAATGACAATGAGGTACAAAACTGAGTGGGAATATTTAAACAAAACAAATGGTAGGAAATGGTGATAAGGATAATTTGATAATAACATATATAGTCATAAATGAGGAGAAGAGAAAGGGAAAAGACATTATTTAATGCTTTTATTTAATTCTTTAATTCAAGCATTATTAAACATATAAAAGAGAAATACTGATTCATCATAATTCATAAATTTTTGTAAATATTTGAGATTTAAAAAAAAGAGAGACAATTCCAAGTGGCATATCTCTTTAATCTCCTTTAGGGATAGGATTAATAGTATGCTAAGATTCTCTAGGCATTTGTTTCTTTCTTTTTTCATAAGCGCCATTTACCATCAGAAGTGATGTCCTTTCTCTTATCTTTTGAGGGATCTTATTTGGAATTGACTGAACATTTGGTTTGAATGCACCAACTGCGGTATCAGATCTCTTGCTGCCAGGTTGACTGTAAAGCCTCTTAGAAAATTGGTTGCCCAGGTTGGGTATTGTTTTGATGCAATACATAGCAAGGCTTGGAAAGATTATGGTAACAGTATTTGATGACTGTTGTTGATTGCGGTTAACTTGGTGAAATAACTTAACTGTGAAACAGAAAAGTACTTTTGATTCCAGCTTATCACATGCCGTGTATTCCCTTCCTGAATCAGCAATATGAAAATCTCTGATTACCAGAGTTTTGTGGAAATTTTAAATTAAAGGTTGTGACAGGAACCCAGGTAAAAAATGAGATACCAGCTTAAATTAACCATGTTTTCTCTCTCTTTCACCTATTGATCCTGCAGTCTGCCATTGAGCCTGTGCCATGGGGCCTAAAATTGTTGGCTGAAAAGTACCATTATTATTGTTTTTGTGAATCACGTCAATTAAGCTGATAATTAAACTTAATACGACAGTTGAAATCATAGCAGTGATGAAGTTTTTTTTAGAATTTTGTGCTACAGGCAGTCAGGCACCCCGACTCAGCCAGTTTGTGTGCTAAAGTCTAGCAGTAAAAGTAGGGTTTGTGGCTGTGCTAGTCTTTCAACTTATATTCTGCAGTTTAATTTCGTTTTAGTCTTTCTGCATGTCAGTAGAAACCATTTGTTCATGGTTTCTTAACATTTAAACAGGAGAATTTTTATGTCTTTATTTTGATCATTCACACTGTCTCCAATTACCATGCATACAGGTAATGCCAGAGAACTTTTTACTTGGCAGAAGACCTCCTTTTCCATTGTGCAATAAGAATATCAAAATTCTTATCGGTGAGCCACTAGAATTTGATATTCCTAAAATGAGGCAGATGGCCATTTCCATGTCTCGTGATATTTCATGTACTTCTAGAGGATGGCCCATTATCTCCCCACATGGATTGGATGAAGCAGCACAGGTATACCTATACTCCACTATTTCAGAGAAAATACAAACCGCAATGGAGGGGTTGCGAATTTTGGGTAAAAGTTTTTAAATTAGTTATTTAGACCTTATGTAATGTTAGACTATTAGAAAGATTTAAGTTTTTAGTAGTATCTTTCTTATTATCTTATATTTAAGTAAAACTAGCACACGTCCAGTTTTGTATTACAGAAATGCTCCAAGGTAGGGTATGTTTTTTTTTTATCAGAAGGTAGGGTATGTTCAAGCCATGGTTTTGACAAGTGACAAGTGCCTATGGGCACCTTCTAACATTTGTCATAAAATTCTGATTATCAGTTTGAATGAGCCGAGTATGAGATACTTGTTATATTGCTAGATTAAGATTGCATATAACATTTTTCAAGAGTCTTTAAAAACATTGTTCGCAGAACCTTTTGACTAATGTTGTTGGAAGTATTATTATTGTTGTTATTATAATGTTTGGGTTGAACAAGAAGAGCCGGCAAGGTGTGGCCTTGGCCGGCTAGCAATTTGCAATTGCATGAATTCATTTATGTATGCAACATTTGGATGTTTCTGGGGCAACTATAAACGTGTAAGTCGAAGGCTTGTTGGAAGTTGGAACCTGGAAGGAAGCTAGCGAGCTACTTTTAATCTACGTGCCAAGCTCACTTATCCGCTCCACTGATCCACTCTGTCCTCTCCATCCTTGTCCCTTGCAGAAGTTTCTATCTAGCCGAGAACAATAAGATCCAGACAAATGAGACGATCGTTCAATACTTGTTGATTAGATAAAAAACGAAACCTGTTCAATTTATTTTATTTTATTTTAATTGAAAGCGGCATTTTGCATAAGAGGTATGCTACATGGCTCTACAATTTTCCCCTTACATGTTCCTCCATTATGTGACGGTTTATAACTGCCAAAATCCTATAATAATCTAATCCCAAAATTTAGGGATTTGCCCTTTTAATTCATATTTTTGTGAAATTTGATGCTTAACTTAGTGCTACATGTGGAGGGAACATTTAAGGAGAAAAAATGGAGGGGCAAGCAGCATTTTTGTTTGCATAAATCAACGGAGGCATAAAGTGAACCAAAACGTGTTAGCTTTCAAATAATTAAGATGGCCCCTAATTAATTGAGGTCTAGCTAGATCTAGCATGTCCTCTTGAATAAACCGATGGAGCTTTCATGGCTGTTGATCCAACTTGATAAGTTCGAAGTGGCCATAGATTGCCTATCTTGGACGCATATTAACTTACATGCCAATGTGAACTAAAGCACAATGCCAATTCATGTGAATTGACTAAATTGGAAGACAAGACTTCAAACATAAAATTAGTTTAAAACCTTACCAAGCAGAGAGTTTGTTGCAAATCTCTATTGACTACAAGGATTTGTCAATTTCACATGTGATGATTTATGGTTAGTTGGCTACTAACAGTTCTTAGCGGGACAAAAGGGGAGAAAAATATGTGAAGGTAAAATATAAAATAATTGAACTATTCAAGTAAATCAGAGCATTGAAAGTTGATACTAATCATAATGTAAGTAGCAAAAAAGATAAAATTATTATGATGTAAATATTGGAAATAGACGATATAGGCAAGTTGCTTAGAAGTTGCAAATCCTAAAAAAAAAAAAAAAGTAGGGCCGATTGCAAAGTTCAAATCCATTTCCAGAATCCATCGGGAAAAAAGAAAAATGAAAAATCCTTTTCCAGAATGCTGAGTCGAGGCCCGTGGCTGGGCCTGGTCCAGGAATTGACCTTTCTGTCTTTGGACTTTGGAGTTGGACTTGGAATGTGAGGGTAGTTTGGATATTTTAAAATGATATTTTAAAATGATAGGTTGTTTTCAGACTTACGTTTGTATTCGAATTGGACAGTATTATTTTTAACTTACTCTTTTTTAAGTTTGGGTTGAACATGGTTTTTTCTTTTTGGTACCGGAACATGTTGTGTTTTTATTAGTAGTACTAGTATTCTAAGCATCTCGGAGTGTTTCTTTTTCTGAAAAAAAAAAAAAAGCATCTGGGAGTATTTTTTTTGTTGGGTGGAACATTTGTTTATTAGTATTATTTTTTGGTAGAAAAACATGTTTATTATTTTTTTTTGAGGACAACATTTTTATTTGAACTCTTGAAATTTGAAGAATGGGCAGATGAAAGAAATTGAAAATTGATTGTTTCCCAGCCACACCCATTCAAAGTGGTTGTTATTATATTTGGAGGTCTAAGGCCGGATGAAATATTTGGAAGCAAACCATTTAATTTAAGTAACTATTCACCATCTTGCCCATTTATAATAGTCTCGTGACTCTCACCATTGTCCTCCTTTTCTTTTTCTTTTTGTTTTTTCATTTTAGTCTGCCTTCAATTTCTTATTACTCCCCGCCCACTCGCCCAGCTTATCAACAGATCTCCCAATACCTTTTCTGCTGGTTTGCAATGACATCGGCAGGTATTGCATCCATTTTTATCAAATTATCGATTAGCTGATTTTTTTTTGGGCAATGCCTTTATGTTTTTGTGATATCGATCTACGAGTTCCTTGCCGATTTCAGCTCTACTTAAGCTCAATGCCCTTGGTGGAGTTGGAGTTTTTTACATCCCACACTTATATGCAGTTCTTGTATACTTATGTGTGGATCTATTTTCTCTTTCTCTTTTCCTTTTTTTTTTAATAAAAAAAAACCCCGTTTCTCGTTTTATAGTAGACAGACTTCTTAGTTGTTTGAATATATATCATAGTTGGTCTTGAGTAATGTAATCTCTACTTAGAAATCAGCTTTTTGCAGTAGTCCATATATGATTGTGGAGCAGACAAAGCGCAGAGCATCCGTGGTTTTCATCGGACCGATTCCCGTGAAATGACCATTGACACTCTGCCATCCATGGCCCAAAGCATGAGAACAAGTAGGTCTTCTTTTGGTTCTAGCAATGGAAATGAAGAAGCTCTGTTGCGCAGCGCTGGTTCTATCTCAAATGGGGACGATTACGACAGTGATGGCTCTAACTCTGCACCCCCGTAAGTGCCCTTCTATGCATCTAGTTAGACTTTAACACCAGATTATGTTTTCCAATCAGCGCTCTTATGGGGTTAACTTGTGAGATATACATATATTATTTCTTTGCGTAATCAGGATTTAGGAATGCTTCTACTTTAAAGTTCTAACCCTCTGCAGTCTGTTCGTCCTTAATGCAGTACACCGACTACATTGTCCATGGCAATTCCAGCAGAACTTGCCGCTGCAGTACCTTTGATTGATAGGTTTCAGGTGGGGAACTGCATCTACTGGCTATATGAATAATGTTCAACATTGCTGTTGGTTATGCTTGGAAATGTTACCAGAAATCATGTTAGACTTAAAGTAGTTCTTTCTGGATGGATGCCTCTTGATGTACCGATTTACAATCAATTATGTAGGTGGAGGGATTCTTGAGAATGATGCAGAAACAGATTAATTCTGCTGGAAAACGTAGTTTTTTCTCAAAAAGATCTGTAGGCCTTCAAGTTCGAGAAAAGTTCACAATTGAGGATATGTTGTGTTTCCAAAAGGTAATAATATGCTCTGAATGAACAGAATATTTCTGTTATGAAAACTCAGAAACATCTAAACTAGAAGCATTTACTATCCACAGGAACCAATTCCAACATCACTGCTTAAAATCAGTAGTGACCTTGTCAGCAGAGCTACGAAATTGTTTCACATAATTTTGAAGTATATGGGAATTGATTCATATGAACGAGTAACTCCACTAAGCTTGGAGGAACGGATTGAGCTTGTTGCAAAACTATATAAGCAAACTTTGAAGCGTGCAGAACTTCGAGATGAATTATTTGCTCAAATCTCAAAACAAACGAGGAACAATCCTGATAGGTATATATGTCCTTTGAAGAAAATGCCTTTTCTTTTTATGATTTCCTTTTTCTTCCTTGATGCCATTTAGCTTAATTGATTGGGATGTTACAGGCAAAGCTTGATCAAGGCATGGGAGCTGATGTGTTTATGTGCATCCTCCATGCCTCCTAGCAAAGACATTGGTGGCTATTTATCTGAGTATGTCCATAATGTAGCTCACAGTGCAAGCATGGACTCTGAGGTCCAAACCCTTGCATTAAACACATTAAATGCCTTGAAGCGTTCTGTCAAAGCTGGCCCTCGTTATACAATACCAGCACGAGAAGAGATTGAAGCTATTTTAACTGGCCGGAAGCTAACAACTATCGTGTTTTTCTTGGATGAAACATTTGAAGAAATAACATATGACATGGCAACAACTGTGTCTGATGCTGTAGAGGTACAATTAAATCTTCTGAACTTTATGTGTATCATCAATCTAGGTGTACTTTTATTATAGGACATTATATCAATACTACATTTATTCTGTCATAATTAATTTTGTATAAAGGCCAACAAAGTATGATGGTTAAAATTCCAAGAAGCTGGCTGTCACCTAATTCAGAAACACTATTTAAAGTCAGGAAAAATATAGCCAAAAAGAAAAGTTGGAGAATTTGAGGGGTTTTTAGTGCTGAATATTAGATGAGCCAGAGAGAGAAAAACCTTTTCCTTTTATTTTTGGTGAATTATTTATTCTTGTGATTGTTTGGCAAGTTACAAACATGTTCCCCCAAATCCCCCCACCAACACCCTTCTTGTAAGAGTATACTAAATGGGGAGTCAGTATCTTGTATTGTGTTTCTGATATTAGATTGTAAAAACTGAATCTGTTTGTTGAAGGGTCAGTTGTATGGGATGTTCAATACTCAAAGTTTGCTACTTGTCCTTCTTTCCTGCTTAGAATATAGATAAACTCAATGAGGCATACCACTTTACCAATATTATCCTTTATCATAACTTCATAATCTAAGTTCCTGTATGTATGCTATTTTTGGGTAAGAAACTAATGAAAAACCATTTGCATGGGAGCAACTAGGTGATAGATGCTATATGAACTTGCTTAAGAAAGCTTGTCGTGCTTATATGCTCTTGATGGGTATAGGTTTTCTTCAATTTCACCACACATTTCCTTTTGACCATTTTTGTCTCAATCTCTTGCATCAGGAGCTTGCGGGTATAATTAAACTGTCAGCTTATTCTAGCTTCAGCTTGTATGAATGTCGTAAAGTTGTTACTGGTTCCAAGTCTCATGATCCAGCCAATGGTATGTATATTACTTCTCAGTTGTTTCATGCATAAAAATATTGTCTAATGCTCAATTATTGTCACATAGAGGAATACATTGGGTTAGATGATAATAAATATATTGGCGATTTGCTGGCGGACTTTAAGGCAGCTAAGGATCGAAGTAAAGGGGAGATATTACACTGTAAACTCATATTTAAAAAGAAGCTATTTCGGGAGTCAGATGAAGCTGTAACGGACCCAATGTTTGTACAGCTGTCCTATTTTCAAGTATGTAATATGGTTTGAATTTGTCATCGGTAGCTTTATTATTGGTGGTATACTTTTAAACGTGATGTTTTATGCAGTTACAACATGATTATATTTTGGGCAATTATCCTGTTGGAAGGGATGATGCTGCACAGTTGTCTGCGTTGCAGATCTTGGTTGAGATTGGTTATGTTGGTAGCCCTGAATCTTGCACGTAAGTTCTTTTATCATGCTTATTTCTGTAAGCATTTCTGAATCATTCTTTATTAACTGATATATGTTGTAAGAAAATTTGCTGAAATATGTAACATCATTTTAGTGACTGGAATGCCCTCGTAGAAAGATTCCTTCCTAGACAAATCGCAATTACTCGAGCAAGGAAAGAATGGGAGCTGGATATTCTTTCTCGTTACAGTTCAATGGTCAGAAGCTCAATTTTAAATTCCTTAATTCTTGATCGATTCAATCTTCTAAATCTATGTTGCTATGGTAAAACTCTCTTGTAATTGTAAGTTTTTCTCACAACTATGCAGGAACACCTGACAAAAGATGATGCAAGACAACAGTTTCTACGGATATTGAGGACACTTCCGTATGGGAATTCAATTTTCTTTAGTGTTCGCAAAATTGATGATCCTATTGGACTTCTTCCTGGACGGATAATTTTGGGAATCAACAAGCGTGGGGTCAGTTTTGATATCATATATATTTTTGTTTGGACAAGTTTGAGGCGGTTTGTGTTCATTGTTTCTACTATCAAAATTTACTCTTCAATTGCTGAACATTAATGTAGATGTTCATTTTTGCAGGTTCACTTTTTTCGTCCTGTTCCGAAGGAGTATTTACATTCAGCTGAATTAAGAGACATAATGCAGTTTGGGAGCAGCAATACTGCTGTCTTTTTCAAGATGCGAGTTGCTGGTGTTCTTCACATATTTCAATTTGAAACAAAACAGGTTTAGATTACACTCTATGTCTTGCGCTCTCTATCTGTTTTTGGACAATTCAGTTCATATTCCTGCCCAGAAACCAAATGTATCCGGTGCAACTCTTCAAGAGGACACTTTAATAATTAAATCTTGAGACATTATACTTTCAAATCTTAGGTTAACTTAGGGGGTTGAGGGTTTGGATGATGAGATTGGAGGTGGCATCTCCCATTTTGTAGCTTGAAACCCAATGGGCTTCCCATGTACAAGGAAGTGGAGTATTAGGTTCTAGCTTCTACGAGTCTTTTATTCCTAGTAAAAGGGTTTCAAGAACTTTAACATCTCTGTACCATATTCTGTTTTTGGTGACAATTGAATCCTACCAATTTTATGCAGGGGGAAGAAATTTGTGTAGCTCTTCAAACGCATATAAATGACGTCATGTTGCGTCGCTACTCAAAAGCTAGGTCTGTTGCTAATGGCTCCGCAAATGAGGATGTCTCTAATAATTTTAAGTCTCCTAGTCTGGAAGCGTATGAGAAACGTGTGCAGGATTTATCTAAAGCTGTTGAAGAATCTCAGAAGAATGCTAAACAAGTAAGCTTTGAAGGAGATTTAGTGATTCACATGGAATTCAGATTTTCTTTTTGTCTTGCTGCAGTTCTTAGTGCATCTCTTTGACTTTGAAACCTTGTTTGAAATTAATTGATTTTTTTACTTGAATCTAGTTGTTGGGAGAATTGCATGAGAAGCAAAAGCAAGAATTGAAAACACAGGAAGAACTGGAGTGCCTGAAAAATGCCTTGAGGAAAGAGAAGGAATGCTTAATGGAAGTTGTGTCTGACCGTGATAGAATTAGATCGTTATGTGAAGAAAAGGATACAGCTCTTCAGGCTAGTTTATACATACATATATATTTTAATATTAGTGTTTATATGAATTTTCCTTCTACTTTTCCTTTCCTTTACACTTGAATATTGCAGACTCTTCTACTAGAGAAGAAGATGATGGAAGTTAGGTTGGCTAAGTTAACTAATGAAGCTTTAGAGAACAATGCCAAAGACGGCATGGATGGAAGAGTTAATCAGGTAGGCTTCATGGGAAAAAGTATAACGCTATCAAATAACTGTCTATATCATCCCTCCAACTTTATAAATATAATAGTGACATTTGTTTGTTTAGTTTGTAATTGTCAGGCTTTTTTATATAACAGAGACAATTTTTTGTTAATGGTGTTTAATTTATAATTGGTAAACATTTATGAGGTAGGATTTATTTTGCAGTCATTACAGAAGCTCCAAGATGATTTGAAACTTCGCACAGAAGAGTTGCATATGGCTGAAGAAAAGATGAAAAGATTAACCAGTGAAAATGTTCTTTTGGGACAGAAGATTTTTGGGCTAGAAAGGAGGAAAGATGAAGAGGTACTGTACTAAGATTGGGATAATGTTTTGTGCAAGTTTAATTTTTCATGATAGTGTGGTTGATGATTGATTGACAATCAAAGTATAGGTGAAAATTCTCAAGAAGAGCTTTGAGCAAGAATGCAAAGCCTTGACCCTTCAAGTATCCAAACTTGAAAAGAAATTGGAGGATGTTACCAAAGAATTAGCTGCTACAGAGTCAGCTCTTGCGATTAGGAATGCGGATTTTGCTGCCCTACAGAATAATTTAAAGGAATTAGAGGAACTAAGGGAAATGAAAGAGGTAATGGTCTTTTCTAATTCTAAACCCACGTGCTTTATGGCTGGGACTGTATTGTTGGGTTGAATATATTTTTACTTGATAATTTTCTTCTCTCAGGATATTGATAGAAAGAATGAGCAAACTGCTGCAATCTTGAAGATGCAAGGAGCTCAACTTGCAGAGTTAGAAACACTTTATAAGGAAGAGCAAGTGTTAAGAAAGCGTTATTTTAATACTATTGAAGGTTGGATAAGGATATATTATTCCATTTTTCTTAAACGTATCACGTTGAAGTTGTTTTTGTTTTAGACTTTAGTTTATACAAGCTACTTGATTTTTGTTTTTCTCCTTATATTGTCTTCATTATAGATAATTAATACATACATGATTAAACTTTGTTTAAAACTTCAGATATGAAAGGTAAAATTAGAGTTTTTTTGCCGTGTGAGACCTCTAAATGAGAAAGAGAGAGTTGAAAAGGATAGAAAAGTGCTCAAAGGCTTGGATGAATTTACTGTTGAACATCCATGGAAGGATGATAAAGCAAAGCAACACAGCTATGATCGTGTCTTTGATGACAGTGCAACCCAAGATGATGTTTTTGGGGATACAAGGGTAAGATGGATGGAGCTCAGTGTTTCATATCAAATGTAGTTGGTATGGAGCATTTAGATTTCTGAAGCTTTATGAAGTTGCTGCATCTCTTCATGTATTTCTTTTGGTTGATGCAGTACTTGGTGCAATCAGCTGTAGATGGATACAACGTTTGCATATTTGCTTATGGTCAAACTGGTTCTGGAAAGACATTTACGATATATGGATCGGATAGCAATCCTGGATTGACACCTCGAGCTATTGCAGAACTTTTTAGAATTTTAAGGCAAGATAGTAACAAATTTTCATTTTCATTGAAGGTAAATATTATGAGGATTATGCATTTTATATATGTAATGGGTTTGATTTTCCAAATAATCTGGTTATTAAATATATCACAAATATGCTTTTATGATGTTATCGACTATATGTAGTCTAAAATTGTATTCTTTTCAAGCTGATAAGATTTTGATCACTTGTCTTACATTGACAATGATTTTTTGAAGTTATATTTGAAGATGAAAACTTTTTATCCCACCACCTACCTATTAACCTTCATTTTGCATGACAGGCATATATGGTGGAGTTATACCAGGATACACTTGTAGACTTGTTATTACCAAAGAATGCTAAGCGTCTGAAACTTGATATAAAGAAAGATCCAAAGGTATAATTTGGACATGGGTCTTATATTTTGAGCTTCGTTTTAATTTTTTTAGCTTTATTATTTTTCTCCCATTATTACTGTTCTTGTTTAGCTGTTTGGGTGATACGATTATATTTGTTTAGTATTCATTTGCTTTTAATTTGTGATGTTCAGGGCATGGTGGTTGTAGAAAATGCGACAATTGTCCCAATTTCAACTTTTGAGGAGTTAAAAATCATTATTCAAAAAGGATCTGAACGAAGACACATATCAGAGACGCAAATGAATGAAGAAAGTTCAAGATCTCATCTAATACTTTCTATTATTATTGAGAGTACCAATCTTCAAACACAATCTGTTGCGAGGGGAAAGGTATAATCTTTCTTAGTAGTTGATGAGTTTGCATATATTTGAATTATATGAAGCAGCTTTGACTATCGTGCCAATGTTTTCTATTTTTGAGGGATAAACACCAATGAAGAATTTTTTATTTCAAAATAAAGGAAAAAAAGAAAAAATATCTTCAAAGAAATAAGTAAAAGTAGAATGAATCAAATTTGCATGATCGAGTATATGATAATTGAATAATGTCATTGTAGCTAAGTTTTGTGGACCTTGCTGGTTCTGAGAGAGTGAAGAAGTCAGGATCTGTAGGCGATCAACTTAAAGAAGCTCAGAGTATCAACAAGTCACTTTCTGCACTTGGGGATGTCATTAGTGCTTTATCTTCTGGCAGCCAACACATTCCTTACAGAAATCACAAGTTAACGATGTTAATGAGTGACTCGCTTGGTGGTAATGCTAAAACACTGATGTTCGTTAATGTGTCTCCAGCTGAATCAAATTTGGATGAGACATACAACTCTCTCAAGTATGCTCTCTATACAACTTGTCTACTTAAAATGTAGTTCTGTTTTCATGTATTTTTATGATTTTAAGGTGAAGTAGTAAAGCTACAATTAGGAGTCAAATTTTGAGATTATGATATAGTTTTGAATAGTAGTAGAGTACTTCTTGTGTCAATTATACCTCCTGCATCTTAAGTAATGATTTTTTGTTACTATTATTGATATTTTTATTTCTTACTCTTATATTGTTCTTATTCTAACCATATCTTTCTAATGTTGTAGTTATGCGTCAAGAGTTCGATGCATTGTGAATGATCCAAGCAAAAACATTTCGTCAAAAGAGGTAGCTAGATTGAAAAAGTTGGTCGCATACTGGAAGGAACAAGCTGGTAGGAGATGTGATGACGAAGATCATGAGGAAATTCAAGAAGAACGAACGATAAAAGACAAGGGAGATGGTCGTTACTCAATGTAGAGTCACACTTTGTGAAAAGATGGCGCTTTAAAGCTTTCTAGCAATATCAAAGGTTTTTAATAGTTGACATTAAGTTTTAGTAATGTGTATATTATTTTTTAAATATATGTAATTAATGTTTACACGAATCTTACACACATATCGATGGTGAGAATCATTAAAGCTACCAATGATCCAGTTCTTTGAGTTCTCTATCTTATATATTATCATGTATGTTCTTTGAACTTTTAGTCGTTTCAGGGTTAGGATCCACTAGCAGAGCCGGGCCAGGCTTATTTTCTTTGCACAAAAAAGGCTCCCAAAATCCTGAAATCCTGGCTTCGCCACTGTTCATGTCATTTCACCATTCTATATCTTGCTACATTCTACTTTTCCATATTGCTTTGCTTTGTTTGTTTGTAGTAAATCATTGTTCATGTCATTTCACAATTCTATAAACTCCATTTCCATCTCTTGCTACATTCTACTTTTCCATATTGCTTTGCTTGTTTGTAGTAAATCACTTGGAAGACAATCCCTTTTTTATAAACATCTTCCTTTCATGTCATTTTCTTTTTCCGAACCGATTGACCCACTATAAGTAAAACTCTTCCGAGACCTTACTTGGGGAACAAATACCAAATCACTTATTGGTTCCTTTCATATCATTTCACCATTCTATATGAACTCCGTTTTCATCTCTTGCTAGTATGATAAACATTTTTCTGGGAAGTAGCAAAAAAAATAAACATTTTGCTGGGAGCCTGGGAGCATTTCAATTGATGCCCATACAAGTGTTTTTACCACAAAATGGTATATATGTGCGTTTATCATCTTACAATTTATTACAACCAATTAGTAGGCATGCAAATATTGAGAATGCTTTTGCCATTTTACAGGTTGTATACACTACAAGAATCTTTTTGCCAAAAAAAATAAATACACTACAAGAATCTCTCCATTCTGAAATTTCTGAAATTGTTATGACTGAATATTATTTATCCCCATATAAATTTGCCAAAGGTATAGCCCAAAAGGCCGGCACAAAAATCATGAAACAATCAGGTCACTCTCCCAATAATGTGAGAATATCAGACACCTTGCTGGTGTAATAATCTGGCTGAATGCTGTTTGACGAGTCATTAAGGGTGGATTGTGTTGTTACTCCTGCAGTATTACCATTGCCAACGTCAACAATATAGGATACCTTGCCATCTTTTTGGCAGTCTAAAATCGGGAGCTCAGGTACCAATATATACCTGAAAGAAGAAGCAAGGTTTTGCACCCAACGTTTTGTCCAAATAAAATATCGATATCGAGTCTATCACAAGGAAAAAGAAGTTAGCGAATTTGTGAGCAAGATGGTATATTACAATTTAATTATGCTCGAAAAAATAACTTGATTTCAAATGAACTATTTTCTCGGCATCTTCCTGCAATAAATGATTTGCTCTTAGTAATTAGAATTCAAGAGATTATGATGCAACATAAACAAACACAGTGCAACAATGAGCTGCTTCTGATGACAAACAAGTAAACAATATGAGTTACAACAAAGCGATGAGCTAGGAAAGACGAGTGGTTCTTGCAATGCAAGTAAGCATGACAATTGTAATGTATGAATCTTTTCGGTGAAATATAGGTAAACAGAGTGAGAATGCTGCATTTATGAATAAGAATTTGATGAACAATGGAGGGGGAAAATGCCAAATTACAGCAGTGTAGATGATGCATATAACTAAAATCCTGAGTTGTAACTTCTAAGGATGAGAAGGGGGGAAAAGTCGAGAA
This sequence comes from Corchorus olitorius, assembly GCA_001974825.2. Taxonomy (NCBI): domain Eukaryota; kingdom Viridiplantae; phylum Streptophyta; class Magnoliopsida; order Malvales; family Malvaceae; genus Corchorus; species Corchorus olitorius. Next base: position 20,647 of record AWUE01017982.1, read on the forward strand.
AGATGCAACTTAAAATTCTTATCAAATTCTAAAAGTAAAAATTACACACTTCAAATAAAAGAAAAGGAATAAGCCATCTCACTCCTTCATTGTCCCCATTCGGCCTTGTGAAACATGGGGTAAGGTAATTCTTATCTAGTGCAGAAACTGATGTTGTGCCGCAGGGTAGGAAATGGTTTTAAAATTGAGGAAAAGAGAAAAAGAATGGAAAAATTGATTGTTTATCCAAAGATCCCCGATCTTCAGGAAAAAATAAATTCTAGATGTTACCTTTTGTGGAACTCATTCAGTTTCATCTTCAACCTTATTCCCTAGTTGTTCCAATCTTCATCATAAGATAAAACAACATATCCATTATCACTGTCAAAAGGTATGCAAAAGACATTATATATCAGTAGCAGCGATGTTAAATCACTCACCTATGCTACTTATAGATATTGTATGAATTCATATACATGCCAGACACACATCATCTACGATAACAATTTTTTTTCTTGGATAATTCAGCTACAATAACAATTTCATATGATCCTAAGTAACGCAAAAACATATTGATTTATATACATACCACACACACTAAGAAAACGAGAGCGAGAGGGGGGGGTAGAGAGAGAGAGAGAGAGAGAGAGAGAGAGAGAGAGAGAGAGAGAGAGAGAGAGAGAGGAGGAGAGAGAGAGAGAGAGAGAGAGAGAGAGAGAGAGAGAGGGTTTA
>AWUE01017983.1:0-11890 GCA_001974825.2 Corchorus olitorius
GTTTATTGCTTTTATGCTTTGATATTTCTGTTATTTTCACTCATATTTTGTGGTTTTCCTTGTCTCTTGTTGTGGTTTGTTACTAGGTCTGTCAGGTGTAGTTTTAGGATAATGGTAAGTTGTTCCTTCACACACATCACTTAGATTGCATCCTACATTTACATGTTTGTCACCATGATTAGATTTTGGGAGGTATAATAAGCAAGCCTTCGTGGGACCAACCAGGTCCCCGTATAGGTTGTGCGAAAAACCTCCACCCAACGAGACCTTGCCGGGTCGAAATTGGGAACCTGCTAAATACGTGTGGACTAACCCAGCATATAAGTTGGTACACATAAGGAACATTCCGAACCTTTACCCTTTTCGTTTTGAAAATACGAACCGTAGAAAGAGTGGCTTCTCTCTACTCTTAGTAAATAGACTACCTGCCCCAGAAGGACCTTTGCGTCCGAGTTTTATGGAAAACCTTTTAAAAGGGGCATCATTTCTTTTCAATTCCGGCATTGTTATTTTATGCGCTCACCTTCTTTTACTAACTTGGGTTCTTTTGTGTTTTTCTCTTTTCTATTTCGTTCCATGCATTCATTTGCATTAGGTGGTCACATAATGGCAAAAACCAAGGAAAAGGGTGAATCAAGCGGGGCGGGACCCACACATCATCCATCAGAAGGAAAAGGAAAGAGCAGAATACTGTGGTAGTCAGAATAGACAAGTATTTTGAAATTGTAATCAAGTTTGAAAGAGTTGGTGATGTAATAATGTGGAGTTTTAAACCTTGTTTTGAGTAAATTCAGTCTCTTGGTTGTCGGTATTATGTGACCAGCTATTCCATAATCGTTAATGCATACAAGATGATTGGTTTATGTGAATGCACAAAATCAAGTTATGAAGGGCTACCACAATGGTGGAGAATCTTCATAACATTCCTTTTAGGTCATTCAGTCATGCATGCATGTACTTTGCATAAATGCCAGTGCGAAAGATACTTTGACTTATGTGAATGCACAAGGTCATGGTTCTGGATATAAAAGCGAAGAATTACGAATTCCATCACAATGGTGGGGAAATCTCGTAAATTCTTCCTTTTAGGGCATCCATTCATCTTTAAAAGAAGATAGTAATAATAACAAGAACATTGATAATAAGAGATCCTAATGGTTGGTCTTCCGATTCAAGAAGAAGTGTCAAAAGATTGCTCCACCCAAAAAGCAGTACCAACAAACTCGGCAGTACAATACTAGGTCCAACACTAAAAAGATGGACGAACAAGCAGCAGAAATTCAGCGATTGAAGGAGGAAATGGCGCGCCGAGATGAAGAGGCCCGACGTAGGGAAGAATTAACAAACGCTAAACTTGAACGTTTGATGGAGATGATGGCTGCAATGACTAACACAGCACCAGGGAGTTCTAGGACAACCAATAGACAAGAGCAGACTACTGAGACCGAAAATGTGCCATCCACGGGGATAACAGGAAGCTCAGTTCAAGTCAGTTTGCCGATCCCGTCAATAGAGCAGGTTAATGTGCCTATCCCTCCAGGCCTTCATGTACACCCTAACATGTCATCAACAAGTTTTGAGCGTCTCCCCCTACGGTACTTCCACCTTTTCGAAGGACAAATACAGTGCATGTGAGTGGATTAGAAAGAACCCCTATAATGTCTGCGGGATTGACAGCGGAAGATGATCCTAAAAGGTTGATTGAGGAATCCACTCAGAAACTATGGGACCGAATGGAAGAGAAGCTCAAAGGGTTAAGCGGCCACCATGCGTACTTCAAAGGGGTGGATAAGGTGTCCCTAGTTACAGACCTGGTATTACCACACAAATTCAAAGTCCCCGAGCTTGAAAAATTTGATGGTACCAGATCTCCAGAAGACCACGTTAACACATATGTGCGTCAGATGCAGCCTTACAGTTCGGATGATATTCTCATGCATTACTTCCAGAGAAGTCTTACGGGTTCGTCTTTTAAGTGGTACAACAGATTGGATTCCAGTCAGATCAAGACATGGAATGACATGGCTAATGCTTTCATAGCACAATACAAGTACATTGATGAATTGGCTCCTTCTCGTGAAACGCTGTTGAGCATGAAAAGGAATCCGGGTGAGACCATTAAGGAGTATGGCCAGTGATTCAAGGACATGGCCCTAGAAGTGGACCCATATATGAAGGATTCAGAAATAGGCTCCAAGTTCCTACACACACTGCCGAAGGAGTATTATCGAGAACTGTACCAAGCAGCAACTGACTCATTCACAAGACTAATTGTGGCAGGAGAAGCCTATGAAGCCGGGGTTCGAAGTGGAGTATTCGGCGATGCTGAAAAGAAAGGCCCGACATATCAGAGGAGGAAGGAAGGGGAAGTTCATGAAGTTGGGCAAAGCAATTTCAGGCCAGGAAACAGAGGACATCAGTATTACCCGCGACCACATCAAGATTATGCTCACCAGTATCAACCTCATGGGTACTACACACCTCCCTAGCAAAACTCCTACCCTTATCAATACCTAAGCAATGTGAACGCAGCAGAAGGGGTTCCGTTCCAGCCGAGACCCTCTTATCCCAACCCTGCAACCTCAAAACCTATGCAACCAGTTAAAGGAAGGGTTCCTATAGACCCAATTCCTTATACCTATACTGAGTTACTACCTCAGTTGTTGCAACAAGGGTTATTGGAGAGGTTGCCATTTGCCCAACCATTACCGCTGGAGCGCCGTTATAAATGGTACGATGTCAATGCACGTTGCGATTACCATTCCGGAACCGAGGGGTACCCAACAGAAAGTTGCATAAAACTGAAACGAGCCGTCCAAGACCTGGTTAGAAGTGGGAAGCTTAGTTTTGGCGATCTGGCTCAAAGTACACTCACCCAAAGGTAGGAAGATAATCAAGTATCAATGGTAGGAAGTGGGGAATCCTGAAAAGAAAGTTGCATGAGGTCGAAACACCTTTTGGCTTCATATATAAAGTCTTGACAAACGCCGAAATGCTGGAATTGGGAGAATTTGGGGATGGAGATCATGAAGAAGTTTGCCCCTATCATGGTTTAGTGCATGGAATTCGACAATGCTCAGAGTTTAGAAGGAAAGTATAAAGGCTGATGGATGAACGCCGAGTCGAGTTCTATGGGAAAAAGGAAGAAACAGATGACATCCCTAAGCAAGAGTGCCCGCCGATGGATCCAGACACACCTGCAGGTCAAACATTTCCCCCAATGCGTTACATAACTGAACCATTTCGGCTCTTCATCTCTGGGACAGCAGAGGTGGCTCCCTCCCTCCTATTATTGCCAGCTTTGGTAGTGGTACCGCCACAGCCATTTCCTTACGAGTTAGGGGGCATTTACGTAGATAATGGATCGACACTGAATATCATGACCCTAGGTACCTTGAGGGATTTCCCAGTAAAACCCGCGTTTACTCAAGTTGACCACATAATGATCCGAACCTCTGATGGAGAAATGAGACAAGTTATAGGGGAGGTTGAGGTATGTTTGGAAATTGGGTCGGCCCTCTTCTAGTTGCTGTTCCAAGTTATGGATATAGACACACCCTATGCGTGCTTGTTGGGACGCCCTTGGGTTCATATGGCTGAGGAGGCTTTGTTGCCTTTGGGACATGGAGATAAGTCTGCGAGAAATCAGAAGGATGTGATTGTGACACAAACAAGTGTTACTCCCTACGTTGAGGCCGGTGGATAGTCATATGAGTACCCACTTCAAGCTTTTGAAATCAGCCATGCAAAGAAGCCAAAAGGAGACACATTCAAGGCGGTGCAAGTAATGAAGAGATACGATTGGACCGAGGGACAAGGCTTAGGGAAGAATGTTCAGGGTACGAAGGGAATCTTAGCAGGAGGTGCTAAGAGTTCGGGCTTTGGTTTAGGGTTTGAGGCTCCAGTTGAGGATTATCAGGGTTTGACTGATAGTGAAATGGTGAGAGAAGATAACGGGTTGGGTCTACCTTTAGTTGAGGAAGCAAAGGGGGAGGTTCCTCCTTTGGACCAAATTTTTAGATCTGCAGGATGGGTTAATGGGGAGAAAGAACCGTCAACAGAAGAAGCAGAAGCAGATAATAGGAAGGCGTCTGAGTTTACTGTCTGCGCTACCTCAGAGGAAGCAACAGGACCGTATCCCTGGATTCGTGAATTGGCCCCAGGAGAGGAATTGGACAACTGGGAGGCGTATGATTGTGCTGTCTTAATGGATAATATGGAAATGTAATAAACTTGTCTTAATTATGGTTTTAAGAACATCTAGAGTTGCTTTAAATTTAATTAAAGACTGATCTTATGCTTGTTTAAACTATCCACACGCCTCACTTTTTATCACCAGTAATGAAATACAATGCATATGTTCAATCCATATTCCGAGTCACATCATCTCTTTCTCTTTATCATTCATCTCACAATCTTTTGGATTATTATTATTTCTCTTTTTTTTTCTTCTATGTATATATTCTCTTTAATCTTATTCTCAGACCAAATGATGATGAGTGCAAAGACGCTTGAGATGCGCCTGGGTTCAATTTCGACAGGCCTGTCTGTACTGATGAGCTAGACGATGAAGACACTGAGGGTCAGATTCTACCCTCAGACCTTTTGAGATTAGTCGAACAAGAGGAGAAACAGATTTTACCTCACAAGGAATCCACAGAGTTGATAAATTTGGGGACAGAGGAAGATCCGAGGGAAGTAAAAATTGGTACTACACTGTCAGAAGAGGATAGACAAGAGTTGGTATATCTGCTGAGGGAGTTCTAGGATGTGTTTGCATGGTCTTATCAGGATATGCCAGGTCTTGATCCCGAAATAGCTGTTCATCGATTGCCCATCAGGTCGGATAGTAAGCCGGTACAACAGAAGTTGAGAAGAATGAAACCAGATATGCAACTTAAGATAAAAGATGAAGTGGAAAAGCAGTTTAATGCCGGATTCTTGCAGGAGGCAAAATACCCGGAATGGCAGGCAAATATAGTCCCAGTACCAAAGAAGGATGGAAAGGTAAGAATGTGCGTGGACTATAGGGATTTGAACCGAGCCAGTCCTAAAGACAACTTCCCATTGCCACATATATTTTGGTAGACAACACTGTCGGGTATTCTATATTTTCTTTCATGGATGGATTTTCGGGCTATAATCAGATTAAGATGGCACCATAGGACATGGAGAAGACAGCCTTTGTTACGGCTTGGGGAGTATTTTGTTACAAAGTCATGCCATTCGGGTGAAAGAATGCTGGGGCAACCTATCAGAGGGCCATGGTGACACTTTTCCATGACATGATGCACAAAGAGATAGAAGTATATGTGGATGATATGATTGCCAAAGCTAGATCACCCAAGGAGCACATCCTAAACTTGAGAAAGCTTTTTGTGAGGCTGAGGGAATTCCAGCTTAAGTTAAATCCTAACAAATGCACTTTCAGAGCTACATCCGGAAAATTATTGGGGTTTGTCGTTAGTGAAAAAGGAATAGAGGTGGACCCAGATAAAATCAAAGCCATCCAGAACTTGCCACCGCCTAAGACTCAAAAGGAAGTGAGAGGGTTTTTGGGGCGCTTGAACTATATAGGACGGTTCATTTCGCAGATGACCGCGAAGTGTGACCCGATATTCAAGTTGCTCAAGAAAAAGAATCTCGGGGAATGGGACGAAGAATGTCAAGCAGCTTTCGAGAAAATCAAGAATTACTTGGTAAATCCCTCGGTGTTAGTTTCGCCTGTGAAAGGAAGGCCTCTGATCCTATACTTGTCAGTGTTTGAGAATTCTATGGGATGCGTGTTGGCACAACAAGATGATACAGGAAAGAAAGAACACGCCATCTACTATTTAAGCAAGAAATTCACAGATTGTGAGATCAGGTATTCATCACTGGAAAAAATGTGTTGCGCGCTGGCGTGGGCCGCACACCGTTTAAGGCAGTACATGTTATATCACACTACTTGGCTAGTGTCTAAATTAGACCCGATCAGATATGTATTTGAGAAGCAAGGGTTGTCAGGACGAATTGCAAGATGGCAGGTCCTTCTTTCAGAATATGATGTAGTGTATGTTTCACAGAAAGCCATTAAAGGAAGTGCTATCGCTGATTTCCTGGCAGATTGGGCTAATGGAGATTATGAGCCGATAAAATTCGAGTTTCCTGATGAAGATCTAATGTCAATTTCGCAAGTAGAGGGAGATGAAAAGACAAATGAGAAATGGAAGGTGTACTTTGATGGTGCCTCAAATTTGTCAGGACAGGGCATTGGAGCAGTGTTAATCTCCCCAAGCAGTGACTATTTTCCCGCTATAACCAGATTGGGATTTTATGCAACTAACAATGTGGCCGAATATGAAGCCTGCATTCTAGGAATCCAGTTGGCTTTGGAAAGGAAAGTGACGGAACTGGAAGTATATGGAGACTCGGCGCTTGTAATATATCAGATGAAAGGGGAATGGCAAACCCGAGATTCCAAAATGGTGTTGTACAAAGATCATGTTGTAAAGCTGATCAAACCATTTGAAAGCATTTCATTTCATTATTTGCCAAGAGAGGATAACCAGATAGTCGATGCTTTAGCAACTCTGTCATCCATGTTCAGAGTGGGGATTGACATGGAAATTCAACCAATACAAGTTAAAATGAAAGATTTCCCGGCACATGTCATGAGTGTAGAAGATGAGGCGGACGGGAATCCTTGGTATTTCGACATTCTCCAATACCTTAAAAGTCAAAAGTACCCAGAGCATGCTACGGAAAATGACAAAAGAATGACCAGGAAAATGGCACAAGGGTATCTCTTGAGCGCTGAAACCTTGTATAAGAAGGGCCGGGATTTGTCATTGATGAGATGTGTAGATGCCGCTGAGGCAAGAAAGATTGTGGAGGAAGTTCATAGTGGTTCATGCGGCAGCCATGCTAGTGGACATAAAATGGCCCGACAAATTATGAGAGCTGGGTATTTCTGGTTGACCTTGGAGACAGATTGCATCAAGTATGTGAGAAAGTGCCATAAATGTCAGGTATACGGAGATTACATACCTGTCCCTCCGAATCCTTTGCACGTCATGTCTTCTCCTTGGCCTTTTTCTCAATGTGGGGCATAGATGTTATCGGAGTTATTCACCCCAAGGCTTCGAATGGACATCGGTTCATCTTGGTAGCCATTGATTATTTCACTAAATGGGTTGAGGCAGCCTCCTACTCAAGTGTCACTCAAGCCGTAGTTACCCGATTCATCAAGAAGGAGATCATCTGCAGGTATGGACTACCAGAAAGAATCATCACCGATAATGCATCTATCTTGAACCGGGGACTAATAGAAGAGACATGCAAACAGTTCAAGATCATTCATAGCTACTCAACTACATACCGACCTAAGATGAATGGTGCGGTCGAAGCAGCTAATAAGAATATTAAGAAGATCATTGAGAAGATGACGGAAACCTATCGTGATTGGCATGACAAGTTACCGTTTGCTCTCCATGCATACCGAACTTGTGTTAGAACATCGACTGGGGCAACCCCTTACTCGTTAGTTTATGGGATGGAAGCAGTAGTACCAATTGAAGTTGAGATTCCTTCGTTGAGAGTTCTCAAAGAAGTGAAGTTAGAAGAAGATGAATGGATACAAGAGAGATATGAGCAGCTGAATTTGATTGATGAGAAAAGGCTCACCGCAATTTGTCATGGCCAATTGTATCAAAGAAGGATGGAAAGGGCATACAACAAGAAAGTACGTCCAAGAGAGTTTAAGGAAGGCGATTTGGTGCTGAAAAGGATTCTCCCTGATCAGCGTGATCCGAGGGGCAAATGGACGCCCAATTGGGATGGTCCCTATGTGGTCAAAAAGGCTTTCTCTGGAGGAGCTCTCATCTTACAAGAAATGGACGGAGAAGTTTTCCCAGCTCCTATCAATTCAGATGCAGTGAAGAAATATTATGCGTAAAAAAAAAAAAAACTCGGCCTAAAAAAGCAAGAGGTTAGAAAAAGAAGAATAAATAAAAAGGAGGGGCCCAAGTTGAAAACCCGCAAAGGGCGGCTTGCGTCCACTGGGGGTCGCTTGAGTTGAAAACCCGAACAGGGCGACTTAAGCGAAGGATGGAAATGGAGACTTGAGTTGAAACCCCGTAAAGGGCGGCTCAAGTAAAGGAGAATTGTGGGTTGTTAGTGGATGAATGTCAGACTATCTCTTAAGGTCAAAAGGGTGAGGCTATGATCCAGACTGAGTCAACCGCCGTCAGTACAGCAGGTCTGTCCAGAACCCTTGGTACCATCAATATTTTGTTGTCGGAGTATTCATCATCATGAGGTGCTATCTTATTAAAATTGTTTCCAGTTTTCAGACTTTTCTTCTAATAATTAAGTTGTTTCCCTACCATCTATCTTTCTTATATTCTTGTATGTATATCAATATATAATAAAAGACATCGAGGTCTTTTTAGTTATGGATTTCTCTTCTTTGCATTGCATTTCATCACGAATAATAAACGGTAGGACGAGATGGCATATTTTAAACAAGCATAAGACTGGTCATCCTCCAGAGAAGCAACCCAACATGACATAAAAAAAAGGGGGGCAGCAATGGGGCAATCACGATAAAGGGCAAAGGTGTCAATAGAAAACACCATGGAAAAGCAAGATGACTTGTCAAAAGCCAATGGGACGATGGCCTACGAGGTTGTTAGTGGGGAGGATGTTGTACTGAAGCAAATAAGTTGGAAGAATAAATGTTTAAGGCAGTATAGCGTAATTGACAACATGGATGACTCAGAAGATGGAAAGCTAAATAATACATTTCAAGATGCACAAACATCATTTGACATCATGGTAGGAATAAAAGAATCTTAGCATACATGCATTCCCATAAACATCACATCATTTTTGCTTAGTATCATTAAAGCTTTCAAACAGAATTATTCAGAAGTTTCTCAAAGTATCGACCTTGGATTGGTCACCTTCCGTTTCGGCATCAATAATCAACGACAGATGGGCCATTTTCCTAATTTCTCAACGATAAGCGGATGTCTACTTCTTTGTGTACTCCCTAATTCTCAGAAAGTATGCAAACTACTACATTGCATACTTCCCGTCAGTTAGAAAGCACGCAAAGAGGGGCAGCTGTAGACACCCTAGTTTCGCCAGTATCCTTCCAATTAAACTGAACCGCTCCTCAATCTGCATTAAAAGTCACTCAAGGGGCATTTTGGTCATTTTTCACATTCAGTGACATTATGGTCATTTTTACACTAAAGGCATTTTGGTCATTTGCATATTCAGAGGCATGTTGGTCATTTTGAGTCCACTTTTAATTAGCTAATTCATTTTTAGTCATTTAAATTGCATTAAAAAACCCAAAAAACCTTGGCGCCTTTGGCATTTTTTTACATGTTTTCATGGCTTAGCTTCATTTAGAAATTTAGTAATTTCATTCATGTAGCTCAAATCTAATTTAATATTGCATAAATAGGATTGTTTTCCAGTAGGTAATTTTGGCAATGGCATTTGATTAAAAGAAAAGTACAAAAAAATGGAAAATTGCATTTGGTAAAACATTTTCAGTTTTTTGCATGTAGGAATTAAGGCATCCTATGGAAATCGCATCTTCATTTAGTATTATAGTCAAGCCATTTTAGAATTAAGGCAATTGCATTACATTCTTTCTTTAAGTTTCATGCGTATTACATCATTTTAAGTACATCATACTAGGCTTAGACTTTAGCATAAATAAAGGACAATGAGTTAAATGTCTTTGCTACATTGAAAGGTTGAAATACAAAGCATTTAATTTGCAATATTGGCCCAAGATGTTTTCCCCTCTTACATTGTTATTACATCATCCAAAAGCAGCTTACATAGATTTTTTTCTTTCTCTTGAAAATAAAGCAAGAAGAAAAAAAACAAGATTAGAAGCAAAGCAAAACAGCCAACGCAAGTTGCCAACAGCCCAGTCCCGGAAGTGTGCAGATTTGATTACCTTGGAGGGCTCAAACGAAAAAACTTTGTAAATGGAAGTTGTAGAAGATTCTTGGGGCTTCAATTTGGGCACAAGAATGACACAATTCGGGTTCGAGATGAGGGAGATATTGGCCCCGCAGTCCAGGCCTCCAAAAATTGCAGAAATCCTGGACAGCAGCTGCAGCCGGAGGAGACTTCAAATTTGGCACCCAAGATGACTCCAATTGCCAAAATGGTCTTCATGGGACTTGAAGAGCACTCTCTAAGCTTTCCATAGCCTGCAAAAACACATCATTCGGAGTTAAGATGAGAGAGTTATGATTTTTCAAAGTCAGCTGCAAAAAAGCTCCAACAACAGGAAATTCCAAATCAGTCAAGTGTTAAGGACAAATGTAGTATTTCAACATGAGGAAACACTAGACAGTATAGTTTTACAATGGACATAGGCTCGGCACAGCAGCATTCAAAGTCAGTTTACAAATCATGGCCAAAAACAGAACATACCACAACATCTCACACCATAGCATAACAAGCACATATGGTTCTGAAATAGTACAAACACTTATTATGGATGTTGAGCCTGATGCTTATGTGAAAAAAGCAATGAAAAAGATCAACGCAGCTGCTAGATTGAGGATGGCAGCATATGGAAAGGTTGAAGTTCAAAAAATAATACAGCAAGGTCAAATAAGCTGAAGGTGATGCAGTGTCAAAGTGCTTACCAAGACAGAACAATAGGCAGAATTGAGCAAGAAATGGTCAAAATCAGAGGAATGATTTTTACCTGACAACAAAGCAATTAGAGGACAAGTCAGCAGGCACCTCGCCAGGTCATCACCATCTCTAGTCTTCAGTCCTGCAGAAAGGACAAATTAGCAAAACCGAATTGGTTTTGGCAATTGCAAAAACGGAAATTTGGTTTTTTTTGAACAAAAATCTCACCTGACAGCTCATTGAACAGCCCCATTCTTATCCTAAAGGATCTAGGGTATCAAGAGGCCATATATATAGATCATTTTCGCTGCTAATTAAAAAGGAGAGGAGGAGGCCGCAGACTATAGAGAGAAAAAAACAATTGAAAACTAGGTTTTTTTTCTGGTAAAAGGTTTCAAAAAAATTAAAGGAACAAGGGGAAGGGAAGAGCCTAGTAGTGAACGAATGGAGTGAATCATTAAGATTTGCTTCAAAGAACATCACTTTGCTCATCACCCTCTTGTTTTCTGAGATTCGAAAGAAAAACAAACGATTTTGGACCTTTCTAGAGGGGGTTTTTAAGTTTACAAGGGAGGGGATTTCAAAGCTATGTTTTGCTGATGAAAAAGGGATTGTTCGGGTGAAATTTAGCTTGAGTTTGAAAAAGAGGGATTAGGGTTTGTGTTGAACTGAAACGCAGAAGAAGGGGAAAGAGGAAGAAGAAGTCGTTTAAGAAGAAGTATCACAAGGCCAAAACGACACCGTTTCAAGAAGGAGAGCGACTTGAGCAGGTAAATTACTAAATCTCTCAATTTGGTCCCTACTGCTTTGATTGTGCTTTAATTTTGTGCAATTTGAGACTACTTGTTATTATGATGGTCAATTTTGCCCCTGTTTTTGTGATTTATGGGTTTGATTTAATTGATTTATGTATGGGATGTAGTTATATGATAGATTTAGGCTTAAAAGTTGTTAATTTGATGATTATGGTATAAAAATTATCCAAAGTCTAGCTTTCTACTCAAAATTGTGATTATTGTTGATAAAGTATGAAGCTTTGGGTCATGATATGTAGGGATTTAAATAAAAAATGATTTTTTTAAGAGCTTAGTTTTTATTCACATGGGTGGTTGATAGATTGTTTTTTTTTCTTGTGAAAATGGTGAATATTGGTGAAGATTTATGTTTAAAGGTTCTAAATTGCTAAGCCCTTGTTAAAAATGTTGTTTTTACTTGTGTATTGCATAGATTG
>AWUE01017985.1:0-13664 GCA_001974825.2 Corchorus olitorius
CTTTTTTTTTAAGGCTAGGTTGGCTGGAATCTGGTCCAGATTCCGGCATCCCCCTATTTTGGCCAATTACACCAATTCCCAACCCTGCTTTTACCAAATTTTCACTTCTAAACACCAAACCCACACAATAATCATGCTTATAATCACCAAACAACATCAAATAAAGGGATTCTTACCAAAAATCAAATCCAAACTTTCCAATTATATTTATATATTTCCAAATTTCCTAATTTCTCCTTATTTATTTATTTATTATTTCCTTTCTTTTTCCTTTTCCTTTTCTTTTCCAGGCTTGGGCCTAGCCCGTGCGCAGGCCGGCCCAGCATGCCTTTCTTCCTCTCTTCTTCTTCTTCTTCCTCTTCTTCTTCTTCTTCCTCTTCCTCTTCTTCTTCTTCTTCCTCTTCTTCTTCTTCTTCGTCTTCTTCTGCTTCTTCCTCTTCTTCTTCTTCTTCTTCTTCTTCTTCTTCTTCCTCTTCTTCTTCCTCTTCTTCTTCCTCTTCCTCTTCCTCTTCCTCTTCCTCTCCTCTTCTTCCTGTTCTTCTTCTTCTTCTTCTTCTTCGTCTTCCTCTTCTTCCTCTTCTTCTTCCTCTTCTTCTTCTTCTTCCTCTTCTTCTTCCTCTTCTTCTTCTTCTTCCTCTTCTTCTTCCTCTTCTTCTTCTTCTTCTTCTTCTTCCTCTTCTTCTTCTTCTTCTTCTTCTTCTTAAGGCTAGGCTGGCCGGAATCTGGTCCAGATTCCGGCAATCCCCTATTTTGGCCAATTACACCAATTTTCAACCCCCTTTTTACCAAATTTTCGCTTCTAAACACCAAACTCACACAATAATCATGCTTATAATCACCAAACAACATCAAATAAAGGGATTCTTACCAAAAATCAAATCCAAACTTTCCAATCTTTCTCCCACATCCTTCACCAAGCTCCATGCTTTCAAATGCCACACTTTACCTCAAATACACCCATAACAAACATTGTATTAATTACATGTTGTTACAAGATTAAAGTATCAAGATTCCTATTTTAAGTCTCAACTTACCCAATCCATTTTTGAGCTCTATAACCACTACCAAAGCCTTGGATAAATTCGAATCCAATGGTGCAAACATGTCAAGCAAGGTGAGAGGATCAGTACGAACTAATTGCATGTTGATTTCGTAGTGAGCTCATTGGTTTAATGGAGAAGGAGGTTTCGACATGAGAGGGCAGAGTTCAACAGCAAATGAAGAAGAAGAAGATGATGGTGGTTTTTATACTTAAGATTTTGGGAAAATTGCCAAATGATCCTCTCACCTTTAGACCCATTTCATATTAACCTTCAAACTCTCATTTTATTTCAATTGGACCCTTAATTTCTCTTCTCCTTTACTCCATGATATTAAGTTTCTTAATCAAATGTATTTTATGGTATTACAATTCTATCCTCCTTACAGAAAATTTCGTCGCGAAATTTAAAAGCGCTCATAACTAATTCATCGGATATATACAAACATTTCCTTTGTACCGCCTCTTCTAGTTCACAGGTTATTTCGTTATTCCTAATTCTTCCGCAAACAATCTTTACCACCACTATTCTTTTAAACTTGAGAACTTCCTTTCATTAACCCAAGGTTCAATCTAGTTCAACTTCGAAATCCAATGTTATAATGGTTCCTTGATGTATTTTTCAATAACTCGAATGAGTTTCACCAGTATAATTCTAGATCAAACCCTTTTATGATTGCGTAAGATCTTTGGAGACGTTAGATCAGCTCGAGACTTGTATGAAATCAAGTCACAATTTCTCATGACTAGAATTTAGAATACATCACTTTACTAAATGTAAATTTTAGATCCATCATTCGACTACATCCTTTCTTCAAATAACCTTTACTAAAAATTTTGCAAGTTTCCATGATCCCTTTATTTGCTAGTACACAGTCGATCCAATTAAGACATTAGTTCTAATCGACTACCAGAATCTGATTCCCAATTGTCGTAACTAGTATCTTTATGCACATTTAGTGATTCCAATACAACATTGATCAAGCTTTGGATTCAATTTAACTTGATTCAAACATTTTGTTTAAATACCTTTAGCATAACCTTTACTCCCTCACTTTGCTCGTCAATATATTTAACTTTAGAAGTTTTCTTCAAACGACTCCATACTACTTCAAATGAGTCTTAAATTCCTTACTTTCAGTGCTTCAACAGAGTCAAACAATCATTAATTTGATAGTCGTTATTGTTTACAAATTCTAATATGACAAACTTCTGATTATTCTTTCCTGAAAGATCATAAAGTTCACTTACAAAGTACCCATCAGAATTTGGAGGGTCAATACATTTCATCCATTCCGTTCAAGGTGGAATGGAGTAATGGCTTCAACTTCCTTATGTTATTACAATCATAGTTCTAAAAAGTAATTCTCATTTTTAGTTCCAGATCAATAATAGTTGCTTCGACTTTAAGTAGCCCGCCATTACTTGTTGACATACGAGTTGTTGTAATCATGCCTTGCATTGTCTCGTTTCAAGCCACGCTACGAGTCATTTCTTCAATTTCTTAAGTGATTCCATTTGCTTGCATTCATTAATACTCCAAACTTATTAGGAAGCTTCCTATCAAGTTTTCGGACTTTAATACAAGTCCAAATTCACACTTGGCCACAAACTCCTACTATACTACCATTAAGTGGGCGTTGAGAGTGATTTAGTGCATTACAATGAAGCTATCCTAGCTGTAGCAGTGGATGACTTCCGATGTAATGCATTTACCACATGCAAACCTTAACTGGTGTTAGTACCCAACATGCTTCGACTTAGCCTCAACTTCAATGATATCTGTAACTTTCAATTTAGATACTTGTGACTCTTATATTTGTTATACATCCATCACTTTTCCTCAAATTGGTACTACTTTTCGATCTTAGTAGCAATCTCGATAGTGACCTGCTCTGGAAGGAGAGAAGGCATTTCCCATGCTCCGCGGAACCACTAAAACGATGAGCCATCACTAATTGTGTGGCCTCAATTCTTCTTCCACAAATTACAGACTTGCATCACAGTATCGTAAGTACTCACTTCTATTGTCGAGGGTACAATTTTCCAACAATTATTAATATATACATTCGGCTTTGCTTTGGTACAATTCAATCAATTCCCAAAATTGTTTCTTTAATTAGTAAAGGTTCGACCAAATTATAGACTTCGAATATTCTCCAAGTACAAGCACAACTCCATTATGTGTCGTCTGTTTAACTTTTTTATATACCCCTTATCTTTACAATCTTCTTATTCCCATATATATATAGTAAAACTGAACCAAGACACTAGTTTGATAGGTACAACTTAAAACAGACTTCAAATGTTCATGATAGTCTCCAACCATTCTTTCTTTTCTCAAGCTAAATTTCCATCTTTTACGATTTCATATATTTGGGTAAGTAGTTTTGATTTAATGCTATAAGTTGGTGGATTTTGGTGTTTACTAATTGTTAGGAATTGATTGTGGAAGTGTTTAGAAGTGAAAATTTGGTAAAAAATGGGTTGAAAAATGGTTTAATTGGCCCAAATAGGGGCTGCCGGAATCTGGAGAAAATTCCAGATTCCGACCAGCCAATCTTAAAAAAAAAAAAGGGCCGCTTGGGCCATGCCTGGCCAGCTGTGGGCCAACGCTGGCCAGGCGCGCCAGGCCAGTGTGGGCCAGCGCCACGCCTTGGCCCAAAGAAAAAAAAAATGAAATGAAAAAAAAAAACTAAGAAGGAAAAAGGAAGAAGTGGGCTTTGGCCCAATAAGGAAGAAAGAAAGAAAAAAATAAAAAGGGGGACTTGGGCCCAATTTGAGATAAAGAAAAGAAAAAGAAAGGGAAAAAGGAAAATAAGAAAATTTTGAAATAATTGGTAAGTGAAATTACAATTTTACCCTTTGACAGGTAAAATTACTAAATCACCCTTAACATGTTACATTAAGAAATTACCTTTTTAGGGGAATTTAAAGAATTCGACCTCATTGGTTGTGCTAATATGTCCGAATAATTCTTGTGATTCTCTGTAATATTCGTAGGAATATAAAATGTCCATTTTGCCCTTCGAGTGGGTAAATTACTATTTTATCCTTAATTAGTAAAAGTAAACTAATATATCATGTTAAGCCACGATTTCGAATTCGACCATATTTATATTGTAGAATGAAGCGGATAAAGTATTGGAATTATCGATAAGTGGTAGAAAGACTACTTTACGCCTAGAAGCAAAAATGACTATATTGCCCTTATGTGTTATAAGAGGATAAATTTAACCTATTGGGCCGAGATTTGGAATCCGACCTATTGGGATCAATGACTATAGTTCGTAAGTCACATCATCGTATTCTTAGAACGTGTAATTTACCGAAATACCCTCGTTAGGCAAATTTACTATTTTGCCCATAAGAAAGCGATACATGTATTTAGCTTTCAAGATCGCACCTTGGAGATTGGAAAACTACCGTAGCAATCCTTTTAGGTAAGATTACCATGTTACCCTTGATTGGTCTAAATTACCAATATGCCCCTTAGTCATCAAATTTACGAAATTACCCTTAAGGGTGGAATTGAGAGAATTCGACTATGATGCTCACATCAATAAATTCGTATGTACGTTGTGAAACATGTAATAAGTGTAAATGACCATTTTACCCTCGAATGAAGAAAATTACAACTTTGCCCCTAGATACGGATTTGGTTTATCTAAGCACACTAATTGGACATGTAAGGTAAGAGGATCATCGTAAAAGCCCTAGTATGTTAAAATTACCATTTGCCCTTGGTCTAGTAAAATTACAGTTTTGCCCTTAACGGCCAGAGTTGATCCAATAAGCTTCGAAAGTGTATTCGGAACCTGAAACTCATATTAAAACCCTGTAAAACATTGTATGACATACATTAAACTCCTCGACATAGATCGTGGGTGTGGGTATCTGTTTTTGCGATTTCATTATGTTTTATCTAACTGTTTTGGTTAATTATTTTGGTTTATAACTCTGATTAAGATACTGGTTTTAATGATTTTCTTGTGTTGCACGTGCTTCTCAATCAAAAGGCTGAGGCGCTGATCGAGACATCCGCTAGGCTCACAGCGGACTGACTTTGGGGGTGTACGAGTCCCCTGAACTGTGAGTGGGCTGTCTTGAACGGAGAATCCGTTCAGGAACTGTTTTATCAATGTTTTATTAATATGTTTTATAAATGATTTTAATAAAATGTTTTGGGTGCATGAATGACTCTTGGTTTTGATTACGACACGATTAGAAAGCATACGGGGACTCGTGGACTGGATGCAGTCCAGGGAGTACGTATGGCTTGATTTGGTGTTATACTAGCTAGTAGTTGGACTCATTTGGCGGACCATGGTTTGATTTGGATCCACATGGTTCGTCGCTCCAGGCCCGACACGCCATATATATGTACCGGTTCGGCGTGTGCATGGGGGAGCTAAACTGGGTGTGATGCGGCCACCACGCAGTACCGGACCCAGGCCAACGTCAGGGGAACGGGCTTTCTTGAGAAAATAAGATGATTATATTTTTACTGATATTATTTGATGATGACAAAAAATGCCCCTGATGGTTCCAGAGGTTGACTCGGGCCAAAGTCACTCTGGATAGGTTTTGTTGGCAGCCAAGGTTTTATAAATGATAAATGATTTTGTATACTCGTTGTGATTGATGACATTGTTTTTATAATTGTTGGTTTTCCTAATTGTTTTGGTTATGAGTGCATCCCACCCTCTCGGGTCCTCTTTTGAGGGTGGCTCACTCACTGAGTACATTCGTGTACTCACCCCTCAAATTCTTGTTGACTTTTCAGGGGAGCTAGGATCAGCGTTTCCCTTGACCGAGTCGGTGGCATAGGCTGTGATCCCTCCAGTTAGAGGTACTTCTCACTACATGATGGGTCTCACTAGCAGTTGTTTTTGTTCTTGCTATCTCTTGTTCCTCTTTTTTGTTTTCCTTCGATTTCTGGTTTTCTCCATTGACTTGTGGTTTCGGTTTTAAATGTTGCAGCGTTTTTACTACCGTATTTGTTTTTAATGTTTCCGCTTTTACTATGATTTGTAAACTTCAGTATTTCAGATTTATACTCAGTTCATGTTTTCAGTATTTTTATCTGGTATTGACGCTTCGTGGAGCCTTGGTGCACGTGACCAGCCGGCACGTGTTTCGAGGTAACACGGCGGTTGTCCGTGCTCGACTTCGGGTCGGGGCGTGACAAGTCGCCTCCTTCGGGTCACACGGTTGATCTTTAACGTATATTTATCTAACCTTGAGTCAATCATGGAAAGACTCACAGTTTTAATAAAACAGATATTTAATCACTACCACAACCGACACTTGTTTCTCCCCACTTACTAGCATAATTATTTTTAATTAATCGTTCAACTACCAAAACATAAAAATTATTTTCATCAATGTTAGCTCAAATTCTCACATGGACCTTCTAAGTCGGATTGTCATGCTTGAGCACTTATTACTTCCTTGAAGCATTGCTAGTGTCGTAGGCGATATACAAGATTGAAACTCCAGCGCAATAAGAAGTCACTAGTAGAATTCACATCGAATGAAAAGCCGTTGTCGGGTGTTACAAGTTAGGATATGGCATACGTGGAAATGACACAGGTGGGAACGACAAGTTTCGACTATTTTCCTATAAACAATTGCGTAGAGGACAAATGGCCCTAGAATTCATACTCCTCAATTTGATCTCTTAACGAGGTCAAATCGTACCAAGGATGTTGTCGACAATGATTACGTTTTGGTGGCATGAATCTCTAAGAAGAGCAACGAGTTTAGAATTTTAGCCAACATAAACGGAAGAGACACGGAATTTGGGATTAAAAGCAAAATCCTTTGAAGAGACACGATGTTAGTATTAAAACAAGGTAAATCAAACATTTTAACTTTAAAACAAAACGTAATCTGAAATGGCAGATGGACACCTAAGTGTCCGGAACTTATCCTAAACTCACTACAGGCCCACTGGACTTATGACATAGGGACAACAACCAGAAGCTCTGATACCAATAAAGTTGTCATGTCCCGACCCGGAAGTCGAGCACGGACAACCGCCGTGTCACCTCGAAACAGGTGTCGGTCGGTCATGCACTTCAAAGCAACAAGAAGCGTCAATATCAGATCAAAAATTAAGAAAACATGTATTAAGTATAAATTTAAAATACCAAAGTTGTCAAATCAGAGTAAATACGGATTTGTCAAAACCGACAATAGCAATAAAAATATTTCATTGATCGAAATCAAAGTCGAAACCAAATAATAAGTCAATAGTCAATAAACAAGACACGATGTTGACAATAAACAGAGACAATGCCAGTGGGACCCGTCATGTAGTGAGAAGTACCTCTAAGAGCAGTGAATACAACCTACGCCACCGACTCGACCGTCCAAGAATGCGTTGAGCCCTAACTACCCTTTAACACAACAAGAATTTGAGGGGATGAGTACACGAATGTACCTAGTGAGTGAGCCACCCTCAAAAGAAAACCAGAATAGGGTGGGGGGCACTCAAGACCAAAACAGGTAATAATACCAAGTTATAAAATCATGGTTAGTAATAAAATAGGTACAAGAAATCATTTATCATTTTCATAAACAAATGGGTTGCCAATAAAACCTATCCGGACTGACCTTGTCCTGAGTCAACCTCCGGAACCGTCAGGGGCATTTTCGTCATCATCAAATAATTAGTAAAAACTTCATTTTTCTTATTTTTCCAAACAAGCCCGTTCCCCTGACGTTAGCTTGCATCCAGTATTGCGTGGTGGCCGTAGCACACCCAATTTAGCTCTCTCATGCACACGCCGAACCAGTAAATAAATAAATATATGGCGTGTCGGGCCTGGAGCTACGAAACATGTGGATCCAAAATAAAAGCCATGGTCCGTTAAAATCAACACACCAGCGCTGGGTCGCGTTCGAGACACTCCACCAACAAGTCATACGTACTCCTGGAGCTACGTCCATAAGTCCCCGTATACTCGAATAAATTCTTTAAAACAAAACAAGGTCATTTATTCACCCAAAACATTTATCAAAACATTTTATAAATCATTCATGTAAAAACAGTAATAAAGTATTTCCTCAACGGGTTCTCCGTTGAGGATAGCCCACTCACAGTTCAGGGGACTCGTATACCCCAAAGTGAATCCAAGGTGAGCTTAACTGGTGTCTCGATCAGCGCCTCGGCCGTCTGATTGAGAAGTGCACCAAACACAAGAAAACCATTAAAATCAAGATCATAGATCAAAGTCATAAACTAGAGTAAAACAAAGACAATCAATTGAAACTAGGATAATAAATCAAAATGCCAAATCTGACAAATAATATAGAATAAAATCACAATAAACACATAACCCAGACCCACGGTCTAATATCAAGGAGTTTAACGCGTCTAATTATGCGTTATAGGGTTTAATACGAGTTTCAGAGTCCGAATACACTTTCTAGAATTCATTTAATCAATTCTAGTCGTTAGGGGTAAAACTGTAATTTCCCATATCAAGGGTAAAACAGTAATTTTGACATATTAGGCTGTTACTGTGCTCCTCTAACCTTACATGTTCAATTAACGTGATTATGTAAGGCAAATCCTTTTCTAAGGGCAAAGTTGTAATTTTACTCATTCGAGGGTAAAATGGTCATTTACACTTATTACAGGTTTCATAATGTACATACATAGTTATTGATGTGAACAACATAGTCGAATTCTCTCAAATTCACCCTTAAGGGTAATTTCGTAAATTTGACTACTAACGGGCATATTAGTAATTGAGACCAATCAAGAGTAACATGGTAACTTTACCCAAAAAGGATCAGTACGGTTGCATTCCAATTCCGAAAGTGTGATCTAGAAAGCTAATTACTTGTATCAACCTAACAATGGTAAAAGGGTGATTATACTTATCGAGGGTATTTTAGTAATTTTACTCTCTTAAAGTACGATGACATTCTTTACGAAAATTACGGAGTAATATGAGAACTATTCAGATTTATTAACTCAACCGATGCGGTCAAATTTGTTAAGTTCTTCTTCGAAAGGTAATTTCGTAACTTAATATCTTAAGGACGATATAGTAATTTTACTTGTCCAAGGTTAAAATGGTAAACTCACTGCTCAATATATTGGACCCAATTATATTTACATATTTCCAAATTTCCTTTTCATTTCCTTATTTCTCCTTATTTATTTATTTATTTTTTTCTTTTCTTTTTTCCTTTTCCTTTTCTTTTCCTTTTTTTTCTTTTCCAGGCCTGGCCTGGCCCGCGTGCAGGCCGGCCCAGCAGGCCTTTTTTCCTCTCTTTTTTTATTTTTATTTTTTTCTTCCTCTTCTTCTTTTTTTTTAAGGCTAGCAGCCCCCTATTTTGGCCAATTACACCAATTTTCAACACCCTTTTTACCAAATTTTCACTTCTAAACACCAAACCCACACAATAATCATGCTTATAATCACCAAACAACATCAAAAAAAGGGATTTTTACCAAAACTCAAATCCAAACTTTCCAATCTTTTTCCCACATCCTTCACCAAGCTTCATGCTTTCAAATGCCACACTTTACCTCAAATACACCCATAACAAACATTGTATTAATTTCATGTTGATACAAGATTAAAGTATCAAGATTCCTATTTTAAATCTCAACTTACCCAGTTCATTTTTGAGCTCTATACCCACTACCAAAGCCTTGGAAAAATTCGAATCCAATGGTGCAAACATGTCAAGCAAGGTGAGAGGATCAGTACGAACTAATTGCATGTTGATTTCGTAGTGAGCTCATTGGTTTGATGGAGAAGGAGGTTTCGGCATGAGAGGGGAAAGTTCAACAGCAAATGAAGAAGAAGAAGATGATGGTGGTTTTTATATTTAAGATATTGGGAAAATTGTCAAATGGTCCTCTCACCTTTAGACCCATTTCATATTAACCTTTAAACTCTCCTTTTATTTCAATTGGACCCTTAATTTCTCTTCTCCTTTACTCCATTATATTAATTTTCTTAATCAAATTTATTTTATGGTATTACAGGTTATAAAAAAGGCATGATGCTACAAAAGTTCTTTTCTTAATAAATTATGAAAAAGCTATCGGCAAATTTTGCAACCTTACATTCTTAATGAATACCTTACACCCTTAGTAATTTTAGTAGGTTTTCATCAATAATAATGAAAGTTACCAATTTTCTTATCTAAGGTTCAAAAAGTTTTAAAGGTTATTAAATACGCGATAATGCTATTGACAAATTAAGTAGACTTAAATTTTTTGCGACTCAAGTGACCTTTATGAATAATGAAGTTTATCAATTCTTTAATCTAAACTTACTAAAAAAGTTGCAATGGTTATCTATAAATATATTATTTAATTTAAGAACCTTACATTATTAGTAATATTGTTTACTAATTTTTCTATGGTTACTTAAAAAAGTAATAAAGGTTATAAAAATATAATAATGCTATAAAGAAATAACCTTTCATCCTTTAATTTTTAGTAACATTTTTATCAATAATGAAGGTTACCGATTTCATTATATGATTTATATAAAAAAAAGCTATAAATTCAGTAACTTTACATTCTTAGTAATAGTAATTTTAATGAACGTTTATCAATAATAAAGATTACTAATTTTTGTATCTAATTAGGGTTACTAAAAAAGATTTGAAGGTTATCAAAACAATAATGATGATATCAACACATTCAATAATCTTACATGCTTATAGTAACATCAGTAAACTTTCATTATTAATATTGGTGAAGGGTTCCAATTTTTTTTAATATAAGGTTAAGAAAAACTATATTGATTATAAAAAATATATAGTACTATCAACTAGTTCAATAATCCTGCAGTCAAATTTATTATTTATGGTTACTTAAAAAGATAAACTATAAACAAAGAAGTGTCCTATATTGAGAAACATAGTCCATAAAATCCTTATAGAGTAGCAAAAAGCAAATTTGGTATTGGTATTGTAGATATTCGGTTGATTACATGAGAAACTTTAATATCTTTGAAGCATTTTGGATCAAATAATTCAAGCATATTAAGGTAAAGTATGGGAAAAAAAAAAGATTGGGTGATGTAACATATGAATACAAAGGTAAAGACAAATTTTTTTTTTTTGTCTTTTGGATATATATATATCTAAATTCAAAGTCTTATTGGCGGGAAGGATTCAACTCCATCAGATAAAAATCAAGTGAAATCAAATCCTTACTCTCAAGCTGAAGTCTCCTAGTCTAACAGTTATTGATGCTTATCTGATGGAGTTGAATCCTTCCCGCCAATAAGACTCACTTCCCAACAATAATATCTCATTTGTTTACTATCCAAAGTCCTAAATCAAAACTAAGAACAAAGTTCTAATTCCTTTAATTTATAATCTCCCCCTATGTTAACATGTTATATTATTGAAAATACCAACTTCGCTTTAACTGAAAATAAAAATTGTAGACAATTAAAACTATAAATGAGTACTAAAACAATAAAACTGCAAAGGAAATCACCCATGATACATTCAAGGTTCTAATAATCTAATTATTGTGAGCTACAAGTTTATTTAAAATTTTTTAAGTTCCACATGTTATTGGTTTTTTCCTTTTTTTTCATAATCTTTCATTATAAAGAAGAAAAATATAAAGATAATGATGCTATGATCTAATTAGTAAATAAACAAATGAAAGAAATCTTTTGTGAGAAGAAAAAGAGAACTCCTTGACAAAGTTAAACAAATATATGAACATGGCCCTAAAATAATATTGCTTAACATGCTTAATTTATGGGAATCAGCTAAATTTTATAGTACAACCGATTAAATTTTGACTCTAAGAAATTTATTAATGACTAAATCATATCAAACTAAGTAAACTTTTTAAAATAAATTCCAGTTAAGAATATAGTTAAATTATTTTAATTAATACTTTGGTTTTCCTGAGATGACTAAGGTTTTCTTTTCTTTTTTATTTTGGACAAAATATACCTAATTGATAATTTCATTCGTTCTAATTTAGGTAGTATCTTAAATGAATTTTATTTTCCAATGTGTAAATTTTTTTTTTTGTTGCGGTAGAAGTTTAAAATAAAGTTTAGCACCAAATGAATTTCTTTTTTGTTCAATTAAGAATGCTAAAATTAATATATGATTTTAACATGAAGTTTAACCCCAAATGAAAATTTTTTTATTTACTTTCTTGTGTCAATTGGCAATTTGGCATATCAATATAGTAAATGTTTTTGCAAATAGAATATCAATTGGAGGAAAAAAAATCATCAAAACCTGCTAAGTTTTAATGGTTAATAGGTGATTTAATATAAAAGGAAATATCTAAAATATTTTCTTAAACTCTTATTAAACTTTAACTTTTAAATTTTAATTGGTTGGGGGAAAATTTCAAAAAAGGACAATGTACTAGGAATTTTTATCAATTGGTCTAATGAAAATCTATAATTATTAGTAAGTAAATAATATTTTACCTAATTTGAAAAAGGGAAATTGAAATTACATTGTTAACCGTGGTTAATAAAAAAAGGAAATAACTGTATTGGCTTCTTTTTCTTCTCTTTGAAATATTGCCAGGTAAAAAACATTTTTAATATTATACCATGTACGTATATTCAATATCGATCATGACTTTTCCTACGGCTGCAATTTTTACAAGTGATAAAAAATAATCTTCCCCTAAAATTTTTATTATAAATAAATAAAGAATTGTTTATAGAAAAAAATTGCAAGTAATTGCTATTGATATCAACAATAGCATTAAGAACAAAACCAGAAAAATAAAATTACCCAGTTCAAATTTCTTCAACAGCAAAAGAAAAAATGGAAGAAAAAAAAGTGCTACCATTTTTGGGAGATTTTGGGCTGACTCTACAATTTTTTGCTCTTTAACAAGGAAACAAGGACGAGGGAAAGAAGATGGGAGAAGAGGAGGTGGCGCCTGGGGATCTTTTAATTGTTGCAGGAAGAAAAATTGCAAGTAATACCATATTCTATGGCCCAATATGGAAATTGTAATACCATATAAATACTCTTGGTACCATAAATTATATTTTGAAGTAAAAAGAAATTAACTTTGGGAATGCAAGTGAAATAAATGGAAAGCTTTGGGACTACATTGAAAGGAAACTAAAGATTAATAGGGGCTAGAGGGAAATTTTGCCAACTCAAAATAATTGGTAATCATATAAATTCTTCTTTTCATCTTCCCGTAACATTTTTTTCCCCATTTATTCTCTCCACCCAAAATGCATTTTCACCCTCAATGACTCAAGGATTCTACATGGAAATTAACATGCAAGTTAGGAGATCAAAACCTCTCTTCAAATTATTCAATTACATGGTATTGGGTTATGCTTTTATGGTTGGTTGAAGGGTAATCAAAGTTCAAGGTGAGAAAAGTTTTCCTTTGATTTCATTGTGTTTAAATTGTTTCTAAAGATTAGATTGTAATTGCATTTGTGATTTTCGGAGGTTTGAAATGCAAATGCCATGGTTGAGGATTGAAATTAAGTTTGAAGAGGAAGTGAAGAAGAGAACCAAGAGTTATAGCTTCATTTTGGTAAGAATCTCTTTCTTTTAGTGTTATTTGATGATTGGAAGCATGATTAATGTGTGGGTTCAAGATTGGAGTAATTTGGAA
>AWUE01017987.1:0-44503 GCA_001974825.2 Corchorus olitorius
AATCCTAATAGGAAAGGGATTCTTGGAGTCCAAGTTTGTGTTATGTATAAATAAGCAGTTTCTGTTTAGATTTTTGTGTGTGAGATTAGAAAGAGTTGTATTGTTGTGAGAGAAAGTTAAAATAGCTTTAGGTTGTTGTGAGAGAATCACCCATGTTGGGTTGATTAGATTGAGAGTTTGCTAGAGAGATTGTTATGATTGTTGATTGTAATTGCTTGATTTGATAGTACAGATTTGTGACATAGGTTCACAAGAAACTTTTGCTTTATTGTTTCCGCTTTAATTATTTGTTTGGTTAATTCCTGGGATATCCGAAGTTACAACATTCACAACTTTAAAACATTTTTGTTACAAGGTTTTATAGGGAATGCTTTACAATTTAATCCATGTAACCTGCAATTCTTATATCTACTGCTAGTAACTTGTTTTACACTGCCAAATCGATTCAAGTCCGGACAGCGTCGACGACTTCCTCCAAGTCTTCTCGTGTTCTTTTCTGCAGTTTAATTTTTACTTGTGACAATAATGACCTGCTACGTTTAGACTCTGTTTTTAAATCAAATGAACGCGGGCTGTTGTTTCACGACTATTTCATCTCTAATTACCTTTCTAACGAAATGAAAAGTCTTCGTGTCACTTCTGAATATATCAAGTTTTCTTCTTTCTTCAATTTTCATAATGCAATGATATTTCAAATATAATGACAAAAACAAAATAAAGGATTTATTTAAGGAAGTAGAAATTGTTGAATGGTTTTTTTATCCTTAAAAAATCACGTGTAGACTTCACTATTACTAACCCATTAATTTCATCTTGTTTTTGATTCATTTGCATCTTGAGTATGGTTCCAAAATTTATCTAGTGTCTATTTTTGCCAAATCTGACATTATCATCTTATTTTTAATTGTTTGGTAGTCTATTTTTTCCCGGTTCCTTATGTTTATATTTTTCTCGTCTTTTGAACAAAAATAAAGTTTCTGATGAGGGGTTAGGGATTAATCAGCTTATTAACATTTTTGTCTCCTGGACTAACGAAGGATATTTTATCCCCTGAACTCTAGAACATGACAAGTTGCCCCCTCAATCTTCTCCCACGCTGGATTATGTGCCAATCCGGTGTAAAAAATTACTTAAGTATTGACTTAAGGGGGAAGTCTTAGGCTCTGTTTGGCAGGGCTGTGACATTCGTGTGGGGGAGATTGAAATGGGGAGATTAGTTACTATACATGTGAGATTAAAATTGTAGCTGTGAGAACTTAACCAACGATGAGAAATGTATGTTTGGTATGGCGGTGAGATAAGATTGTAAAATGATCATAAAGGGTATTGATATAAAACAATATTATATACTACTAATTAAATTATGGATTAATATTTGATGCACTGACAGTGCATGCGTCCTATACACTGTCAGTGAATGAGAGAATGACACCTTGATAATGAATAAAATTAGGATTTTATAAGCCCTTAGAAGTAAATATATTCAACTTTTTTAATTTATAAAGTTAAATTAATTAATTTTTTAAACACTTACAATCCCATCGAAGAGATTGGCACCGGATCCAATAACCTTCTTCTCTGGGCATAACTTTTTTGCAGTAACAACCTCTCCATCGTCATTGTGAAAGCTTCAAATCATCTTCTTTCTTCCATTTTCACTTTTTCCCTCCTTGTGTTTGTACCATGTAATTAATTCGAAGAAATCCCTATTCTATTTAAACCCAAATTAATTTGGCAACCCTCCATAGAAGGGAAGATGGAAAAACTATTCTCTCTCCCTCTCTCTTTTCCTGGAAAACTGGTCTTTGACATTGTAATATTATCAAATATATATGATTTGGTCATAGTAAAGCTCCATCTCACTGCTTGTCATTCAAATATTAAATTAGATCTTCATAATAGAATATATGTGTATATATAGAACATTTAGCATTGAGATGAGAATGTCGATTTGAATATGTAGTAAAGGATTGGATTTGAGTTAAAAAAAAAAAAAAAAAGAAGATTGGACTTTGATGATTTGAAGTCTGAGGATTTTTCTCTCACAAGCGTTGGTAATATATCAGATTAATTCTTAATTTTTTTTCTTTCCCCTCTATTTATTTTTGGCTCATATAGATTTATTTGATTAGAGATATCAACGAGAGAAACAAGGATATGGAAAAAAGAAAACAGAGGAAGAACAGGAGAGTTACAGACTTCAATGGTTGAATCATTCTTTTAACCTTAGTTAAACATGAAAATTATTAATATTTAATTTGAGGGGCCTATACAATTTTTTTTTTCTTATTAATGAGGTGTCACTTTTTGGTGGACTGACAGTGTATAGCTTGTATACACTGTCAGTGCATCAAATATAAACCCTTAAATTATTACATATATATTTTAATTATTAAAGATACTCAATTTATACATAGTCACTTTTATTTAAATAGTCACTTTTATTTAAATT
This sequence comes from Corchorus olitorius, assembly GCA_001974825.2. Classification (NCBI taxonomy): domain Eukaryota; kingdom Viridiplantae; phylum Streptophyta; class Magnoliopsida; order Malvales; family Malvaceae; genus Corchorus; species Corchorus olitorius. The sequence continues at coordinate 2,453 of AWUE01017987.1, forward strand.
ATTTATTAAAAATTTTATTTATTTTTACTTCTATATATTTTTTTCAATATTAATTAATCCTTAAAATTTTTAGACATTATTATTGTAATACAGTGATCAAATTAAGCAAATTTGGTATAGCTTTGTAATTGTTAAAGGAGTTAAATCGAAAGATATACAATTTAAAGGATATGCATGCTAAAAGGAAATTTGAATATCTAGTGGAGAAATCCATTCACTCATGGATAATTAAAATATGAGAATATTATTGAGAAAATAAGAAAATTAGAGAAATATGAATCAAGTGGATTTAATTATGTTTGTTAAAGGCCTAGTTTGAAAGATGATAAAAGCTTAAGGGCTTTGTTAGCGAATAAACCTAAAGCACAAAAAGCAAAAAAAAAAGAAAAAAAAAAGAAAGGAAATTGGTGGGGCTGTAATTGTGAGCATGATGTTTTGATTTATTTAAATATAATTTGAATTCAAAGTTGAATACGTAATTGATGGAGTTGGTGAAATACTAGATTCTTTGAGAATATTAAGGATGTCAATTTATTTCTCTTGTTCATGATTAAGTTAACGGTTTGATATTCAAGAAAATTTGATGTAGGAGCAAGTTGGATGCTAGGTGAATTAATAAAAGTTAGACTTAATTTTGAAATGGAAGTGTAAAATAATCCTTGAGACCAACCTTGAATAGATAGTTGGTAGGTAAGATTGTGTGTTTGTATAGAAATCTGAAATGAAAAAGCAGAAATGATATCATAAAAAATAATAAGTAGATATGTTGTTTGGTGGGAATTATAAAGGCTTTAAATTAGTTTGATCAATATATATTTGGTATTTTGATGGTAAGTTTTGAACTATGGTATAGAGTTTTTCAAAGTTGTAGTTGATAAGGTACTAAGGGTGGATATAGATTGGTATGGTGTGTGATTGAATTGTTTGTTATGAACATTGGTAATTAAGCTAAGTGAGGGTTTGAGGATACTCTGCAGGTTCTGTTTTATGAACTTTTGAGGTAGTAACGATATTGAAAAATTATGAAATTTGGAAGTCTTGTAGAAAATTGAATTTGGAACAAACTTTATTAAATGCTGTTTTTGCTAATTTTTCTTGGATTTGGAGTTATGAGTCTCGGAAGTTAATGTCAGTGAATTAAGGTTCAAAACTGGAAAACTGACTTTGAAGTCAAATTTGACATGGTTATAGTGCGAATTTGATGTTGGTTTCTTGGAATAACTTTTAGCTTAAGGAGTTATCTTTCATTTGGTTTTGGTTTCGCCTGATTTGGTTGTGTATTGACTGAGTTATGATCATTTTCTCTCAGCATCGCAAATCTGGAAATGCTAGAAATATGTTGTATCAGTTCATTTTAGCTAAATTTTCGAGGGGCATAACTCTACCTTAATAAATCCAAATTAAGTCATTCTTGTGCCCAAATTGTAGGGTTTTGAGTCCTCTACAACTTTGCTGAAGAAACCGAGTTGAGATTATAAGTGTAAAAGAGAGAAAAATGCTTGTTTCTATAGCTACGTGGTTTTTCCCTAAAAACAGGACACTTTTAAAATATTTTGGAATCAACCTAAAATTTGATCATGATGGAGGAGGAATTTGAGGATGGTTCCTTGGATTAAATTTTAGTATAATGAATTTTCTTTCAAATGGATGTGGTTTTGTATGATTTGGTAGAGGATCGAGCAAGATGTGATTGTTTTTCCGGTGTGTTGCCATGCACTTCACTCTTAATGCGGTGTTAGTTAGCTCTCTGCACTCACGGAGTATTCTTAGGAATACTTACCCTTTCAAATTCTTGTTGTGATTTCAAGTTAGTTAAAACTCTGCGTTTCCTTGAGCGAGTCGGTGGCGTAGGCTGTTATCACTGCTTTTAGAGGTACTTCTCATTACGTAACGGGTCCCACTGGCATTGTCTTGGCTCATTGCCATCCTCGTGTCTTGATTCTTATTATTTCTTATCTATTAACTCATTATTTGGATTAGACTATGTTTTCGATTGTTCAAAACTTTCATTGTTACTATCAGTTTCAATTATTCTGCTTTTACTCTGATTTGGAAACTACAGTAATTAAGATTTATATTCAAATCCCTGTTTTACGTTGTTTTCGTACCGGTATCGTCGCTTCATGGAACTTCGGAGCGCGTGACCGGTCGACACGTGTTTCGAGATAACACGACGGTTGTTCGTGCTCGACTTCCGGGTCGGGGCGTGACAATTATAAAAATACTATTAAATACATTATATATAAAACATATTAAACCAAAATGATAATATTTATATATATGATAATATTTATATATAATAACTATTAATTAACATTTATTTTAATTAGTTAAAATAGTATTAATTAATATATATTTTTATTTTAAATAATTAATTTAATAATATTTATTTTTAACAAAAAGCAAAAAAAAAAAAAGATAAAAATGAAAAACGCAGCTGCAGCAAAATGCTACAACCAAAATGGCGCGGGGAAGAGGGGTTACAATTGGCCACGTAGGCCAATTGCTATCCAACAAATTGCTTGTTTGTTTGGGTGTTTTTGGCGTTTAGGCCAATGACCGGCCCAAACGCTCTCAACCGCCCAAACAAACATAGCCTTAGACAATATATAGGTATGGGAAACATTGTACATGAACAATAAATTAACATGTGTGATACCTTATCGTCCATTTAACATGTGTGATACCTTATCGTCCATTGCTGTAATTATTGTAGGAAATGGGCGAGAGAGGATGAAATCAAACTCTTAAATATACAAAAAGACAATTATAACCCTTAAAATCCAAATCTACTTCTCGACTTTTTATCGGAATTAGATGAACGATATTTTTTTTTCTTTCTCCATCTATCCTTACCCAAAGTCCCAAACCAAAATAAAATTTAGAAATATTTGAATCAAAATTGGAGATGAAACCCAAATATTTCAATTGGGATTGATGGTACACGATTTCGGGTAAAATTTTACAAAAATTGACCCGAATAATATTTTCTCAAAATAAATTCTTAAATTCAATGTGGCTGAAATTTGGATAGATGAATATAGATATTTAAAGGAGTTTTGGCACAAAAACTCCTTCAAAACTGAGCCGGGCCCCGGAATGCCTTTTTAGCCGAAAACCGACACGATTTCGGCTAAAATTTTGCAAAATTGACCCGAAAGATTCTTGTCCAATTTCTAGAGAAAATACTCATAAAAAACATATAATTCAACGCGAAAAAAATTGAAAGCCTTTTTCACGCTTTTAATATCGTTTTTCCTATTTTATTTCCAAATTAATTTACGATTAAATCGGAGTCAATCAAAAACCTAGCCGCCCCCTCTCTTTTTTCTCTCCCCAAGTTCTTAGTTTTCTTCCAAGTTTTTTGTATACTCCTCCTCCTCTTGATCTTTCAAGGGGAGGAGGAGGTTGATTTTATTGTTTTCTTTTCTTTGTTCAGAATAATCTCCCCAGATCTATAGATCTGTTTGGGTTAGTTGAGTTTCTTGAGTCAGTTTGTTGAGTTTGAGTCAGTTAGTTAGTCACACACAGTTAGTGTGTCTCTGAGTTTACATAGATTGAAGACAGTTCATCTTAGTTTTGATATGATTTTACTTTATGATCTACGGGTTAATCAAGGGAGTTCTTGAATCACTCACCTTTGTATCGCTTTTGAAAGTTTTATGTTGATTAAGTTACACAGAAACGATAGCGAAGAGGTGTCGCACGTGCTAGAGACTTATGGAGAAGGTTTGAGACTCCAAATCCTCAAGATGGCTCGGATCGTGAAGAGAGATCAAGATCTAAACGCGACGGATGAATACTTTTTTCAACCTATTGTAATTCCTAGTTACTATTTTGTAATTTCATTTATATAAATGAAAATTACAATATTTTTCTTTAAAAAATTTTCTGATTAAATCGAAACAAGATTTAGATACTCGTAAAAATAAATCCTTAAATACAATGTGGTTGAGATTTGGTTAGATGAATATAGATATATTTTAAGAAGTCTCCGCGCCAAAAATCATGCAAAACTGACTCGGGGTTTCGGAACGCATTTTTAGCAAAAAAAAACCGTGATGGTACACGATTTTGACTAAATTTTTGCAAAAATTGACTTGAAATATTTTTCTCAATTTTTAGCCACATTATAAAATTTATACAATTCAACGCCAAAAAGATTGAAGGGCTTCTCACGCTTCTAATATAGTTTTTCATATTCTTTTTCAAATTAATTTCTAATTAAATCAAAACATGATTCAAATTCTCATAAAAACAAATCCTTAAATCTAATGTGGCTAAGATTTGGGTAGATGAATATGGATATTTCAAGGAGTTTTGCCACAAAAAATCATGCAAAACTGACCTGAGGCCCCAGAACGCGTTTTTAGCGAAAAAACCGTGATGGTACACGATTTTGCTTAAAATTTTGCAAAAATTGTCCCGAAATATTTTTCCTCAATTTTTAGCCACAATACTCATAAATATATATAATTCAACTCCAAAAAGATTGGAGGACTTTTCACGCTTTTAATATCGTTTTTCGTATTTTTCTTATTTAATTTCTAATTCGAAACAAGATTCAGATGCTCGTAAAAACAAATCCTTAAATTCAATGTGGCTGAGATTTGATTAGATGAGTATAGATATTTCCAGGAGTCTCGGCGCAAAAAAAATCATGCAAAACTAAGCCGGGGCCCCGAAATGCGTTTTTAGCCAAAAACCGTGATGTAACGTACACGATTTCAGCTAAAATTTTACAAAAAATGACCCGAAAATTTTTTCTCAATTTTTGGCTAAAATACTCATAATATATATATATATATATAATTTAACTCCAAAAAGGTTGGTGGACTTTTCACTCTTTTCATATCATTTTTCATATTTTTTCTCAATTAATTTCTAATTAAGTAGAAAGAAGATTCAGATGCTCGTAAAAAGAAATCCTTAAATGCAATGTGGCTGAGATTTGATTAGATGAATATGGATATCACAAGGAGTCTTAGTGCCAAAAATCATGCAAAAATGACTCAGTTCTTTGGAACGCGTTTTTAGCCAAAAACTGTGATGATTATTACATGATTTCGGCTAATATTTTGCAAAAATTGACCCGAAAGATATTTCCTCAATTTTTGGATAAAATACCCAAAAAAAATAATTCAACGCCAAAAATATTGAAGGGTTTTTACGCTTCTAATATCGTTTTTCCTACTTTTTTCCAAATTAATTTCTATTTAAATCGAAACAAAATTTAGATACTCGCAAAAACAAATCCTTAAATCCAATGTGGCTGAGATTTGATTAGATGAATATAGATTTTTCAAGGAGTCTTGGGGCCAAAAACATGCAAAACTGACTCGGGGCCCCAGAATGCGTTTTTAAGCGTAAAAAAAAAAAAAAAAAAAAAAACCCGTGATGGTACACAATTTCGGCTAATATTTTGCAAAAATTGAACCGAAATATTTTTCCTCAATTTTTAGCCACAATACTCATAAAAAATGTATATAATTCAACGCCAAAAAGATTGAAGGGCTTTTCACGCTTCTAATATTGTTTTTCCTATTTTTTCTGAATTAATTTCTAATTAAATCGAAACATGATTCAGATGCTTATAAAAACAATGACTGTGATTTGGTTAGATGAATATAAATATTTCAAGGATTCTTGGCGCCAAAAATCATGCAAAACTGAACCAGGCCTCGGAACGCATTTTAGCAAAAAACCATGATTATTATTACATGATTTCGGCTAAAATTTTGCAAAAATTGACCCGAAAGATATTTCCTCAATTTTTAGCCACAATACTCATAAAAAATATATAATTCAACACCAAAAGGATTTAAGGTCTTTTCACGCTTTTAATATTGTTTTTCATATTTTTTCTGAACTAATTTCTAATCAAATCGAAATAAGATTCAGATGCCCGTAAAAACAAATCCTTAAATACAATGTGGCTAAGACTATATTAGATGAATATAGATATTTCAAGGAGTCTCAGCACAAAAAATCATACAAAATGAAATTCTCTTTGCAAAATGAATATAGATATTTCAAGGAGTCTCAGCACCAATAAGATATTTCAAGTTAATCTTGTTCGAGCCGGATCGACCCATTATGGAGTAAAATGATTTTCTCTATTCACAATATTCGAACTCGAGATCTTGCTTAAGTAAAACTAGTGTCGAAACATTTGAACTAACCATTTGTAGGTGTTTCATGCTACTTCTTCACCTTCTTTCCATTATGCCTTATTTATTTATTTTGAAAATTTGCTACTCGTCAATAATCCAAATCAGTATTACTACTATTGAAAAAATAGTGGATAGAGCTTGCCATGGACTACACTCGTCAATAGTGGCATATTTGATTACAATAAAATATCAAATATGCCCCGTTCTTTTGTCATTTTGAATCAGTTAATTGCTTGTGATGATTGTGTAAAGAAAACAGTGAGATTTATTCAAATTTCAAGGGGTTAAAGGATGCCAAACGAAAATATATAGCCATATATAGGTAAGATGCTAATTATTTATGGTCGATGATAAAATGAGCATTAACAAATCCCATCAATTATAACAAAAATTGTACACATTTTAGGAACAGATTCCAAAAGGATACTATAACATACAGCATTCAAAAACAAAACAAAAAATTCCCTGCTCCAAGCCTCCAATTAGCGGCCACCATGAAGCGGTGGTGAGAATATTATTTGGTCTTTGATGCTGTCAAATCCAGCAGTTGTAGAGGCAGTAGCAGTGCCATTACCAAGATTGCTTCCAAAGGCATTTGAAGGCACAAGTAGCAAGTTCTCTGTTTCTTCAGAACCCGAATCAGCTTTAATCCAAGGATGCTTTTCCACAACTTTCAACCCTTCTAATTCCATTGCTACTTCCTTCATAGCAGGCCTTTCCTCACTTCTAACCCTTAAGCACTTTTTTGCTAGCTCAGCCACTTGGTTAATCTGGTTAACGGTTCCCTCATTCACTATGTGGACATCAAGCATTTCAAGCAACCGGTTTTCTTTCATGGAAGAAACAAAGTACATTGCGAGGTTCCTTTCCTTTTCAGGCCTATCAAAAGCAAGAGCTTGCTTGCCTGTTATTAGCTCCGCGAGAACGACCCCAAAGCTATAAACATCACTTTTGTCTGTCAATTGACTGCTGTGGAAGTATTCAGGATCTAAATATCCTAGAGTCCCTTGAACCAATGTGGTTAATTGTGTATGATCCAAAGGCACCAGCCTTGACGCTCCGAAATCTGCAACTTTTGCTGTGTAATTGTTGTCTAACAATATGTTGGTAGTCTTCACATCCCTGTGAATTATAGGCATGGACGTCGCGGAATGCAAGTAAGCAAGGGCTCCTGCAGTATCGGCAGCAACTCTCAAACGCATTTCCCATGGAAGCGAAGATGTTGGGAGTTTATCATGGAGATGGTCTGACAAAGTCCCATTAGTAATGAATTCATAAACAAGTAATGGCACCTCTGTCTCCAAACAGCACCCTAATAGCTTAACCACATTTCTATGGTTAATTTGTGAGAGCACAAGCACCTCATTGATGAACTGTTCGATTTGGCTTTGATCACAAATTTTTGATTTCTTGATGGCTACCACTTTGTTGTCTGGAAATATTCCTTTGTAGACTGTTCCATAGCCACCTTGGCCAAGGACTCTGCTTTCATGGTAATTGTTGGTTGCTTTTTTTAACTCTTCTGCGGTATAGATTCTGGCAGTTTCAAATGATCCTCTATGTTTAGAGAGTTGTTGTTGTAGCATAACACCACCATTTTGCTCAAAGAATTTCTCCTTCATTTTGATAAGCTTTCGTTTTTGCACTCCCCAATATATCCAACACCCAGCTACAATTAGCACCAAGAGACTTATACTAACGCCTGCACACAAATTTTATCACACTTGAAAGCAGTCCAACTGCAATACTTTCTTATATATGTGGATTCATTCTTAAAAAGTGAAATCTTAGAAATTCAAGGATAATAACCTACTAATCACTACTAATTATATGGTAGTAATTCTCATAAATGAAGGTTCTAACTAAAACAAGATTGAAGATAATAAGGGAATGATACCTCTGATGTCAAGTACTTAGGTGCATAACTTTTATTAAACTCTAATTAGACAACGGCCAACCTTAACTTAAAGGACCTTTATTAATTAAAACTGAGTATAGCAATGAAGCAATGAAACAGAATACTTACTCAATGGAATAATCAATCTCTTTTCATCACTAGTATTGGCTATGCGACGGCAACCTGTCCCATTCATCATCCCATCCCCTTCAAACCCTTCTGGACAAGAACAAGAAACCCCTCCAGGCAAGTTGTTGCATGTTCCACTGCAAGGGTTTGAAGTTGAGCACTCATCAATATCTGCCAGAAAATGGAGCCCTCGTTAGAAATCATGAAAACCAACCGCCTTAGATTATCATATGAAGAAACAACATATTACTATAGATTTGTACCTTGACAGCCATTGACAAGATAAGCGTTTCCTTTAAAGCCTGCCTTGCATCTGCAACGGTAGCCCGGTCCATTGCTTGATTCCAAGCATTCAATGTCTGTTGCCTGGCATGCATATGTAGTTAAATTAATTTGAGCTTCTTGGCATGTCACATTTCCTACTGTCCAATCAAGCACCACAGGCATGTCTTGTTTATTCCCCAAATCTATAAGATCTGTAGTCGAAAAGTTATAAAACCCATCTTCCACCAAAAAGGCAAAGCTGCAAGGGTTGAAACTATTAACTGTGGAGTGATTGTTCAAGGTGCCAACGGCTGCACCAAAATTCCTCATCCCTCTTGGGATCATAGTTTGGCAACAGCCTATGCCTGCACAAGACCCATTCGCTACATTGTTGATTTGGTCACAAAGAGACAAGCAGCCAGTGGTAAAGTTTTGTCCTTGTGTTCCCGCAATGGCTGCAAAAGTATCACAACCAACAGCAGTAAACCTGTTACGGGTATTTGAAAAGGGGAATTTTGCCAGAACAAGCGCCGAAGTTCTGTCATCAACCATCATGCCTGAGGCATTATAACATTGGCGAGCTATGGAGGATGAGACTCGCAATTCGCCATCTAGAGAAATGTTTAGGATTGGCGCAGCTGTATTCCCTCTTGGTAAAAATGCTCTTGGAGGGTTAAAAGTGGTGTTACAAGTGATATGAAATGATTCATCAAGGAAACATCCATCACTTATTCCGAAGGGGTAAGGAATCTCAAGTGAACCGCAACGATCAACGCAGCCGGGCTTGGTTTGTGAGGCCACTTCTGCTGCAAAAATTAACAACCCAAACATTATTACATGTTGCCAAAGCAGTTGATGCAGAGCCATTATTTTGGTTCTATGGTTTCATTGATTTCAAAAGGTTTCAAGAATTCCTGTTTATATGTATATCACCTACGCGTTGAGAGAAGGGTGTTATGATAATTTGGACTTGTTCCTGAAACGGAGCCTTCTCTTTCCTTCACGCCTCCTTTAGTTTAATAATTTCAGGACTCATTTTAGGTCATTCTCTTGACCAGGCCGCCACAGTGAAAGTTCAAATAAAATAATTAGCATAGCGGACCTTTAATGAATGCTTATTTTATTTGTCCATTTTGTTCCCAACAAGTCTCTGTTTTGGTTCTGTTCTTTTCTCCCCTGTTTTCCCTCGCCTATTGCTCGTTAACTTAAAAAACTTTCTAGATTTGATCGTTATGGTAGGCTGAAAAATTTATTCCATAATTTAAAGTTTAAAAGGCTCTAGCAGCTGAGGTTTGAAACTCAGATGTCTGCTTCAATATAGTTTATAATTATATGCTTAATCTTCCGTTTGCCTCGTGTTGTTTTATATGTTGACTTAATCAGAAAATAAATACTTTTGATTATAAATTCTTAAGAGACTTGTTATCTGAATCTTCATTGGAATTGTAGTCCTTATAATGGCATACTAATCATATTGAAGGGAAGATGGAAGTAGTAGCCAAAATCGACTTTTGCGCTTGTTTAATTTCTTAAGCTTTCAAAAGTTTTATTTAAAAAGAATACCTTTCAAACAAAATAAGAAAAAATCTGGAACCAAAATTTACAAGTAATGATAATTGTAATATCAGAAGCATGCTAATAAAACATGCAGTTTCACCCCTACCATATGTAGTATCATCTTCCATTATCTAAGGGCAAGGTTATGACATGGCTTCGTAAGCTATCATACACACTTGAAGTATTGTTACTACTGCCACCAAAACTGTAACTATCAGAAGGTTTTCCATTAAGTAAATACTCAGTTTCTTCTGAATTCATCAATTCCACATTAACCCAAGGATGTTTCTCCGTCAACCTTAATCCTTCTAACTCCATGGCTACTTCTTTCATTGAAGGCCTCTCTTCTCCTTTAACTTCTAAGCACCTCATTGCTAGCTTAGCTACTTCCATTATTTCGTTCCTATTTTCTTCATCCACTAATTGACCCTCCAAGATATCAAACAAGCAATTCTTTCTCAACGAAGAAAGAAAATACATTGCTAGACTCCTTTCTTCCTCAGGCCTATCAAAAGCAAGGGCCTTCCTACCGGTGAGAAGTTCAACAAGCACAACTCCAAAGCTATAGACATCACTCTTCTCGGTTAATTGACTTGTATGCAAGTATTCAGGGTCTAAGTAGCCGAGAGTTCCTTGGACCATTGTTGATAGCTGAGTTTGATCTATGGGAACCAATCTTGATGCTCCGAAATCAGACACTTTTGCTGTGTAAGTATTATCCAAGAGTATGTTAGTAGTTTTGACATCTCGGTGGATAATTGGTATAGATGCAGCAGAATGCAAATATGACAGCACTCCAGCAGTTTCTGCTGCAATTCTTAACCGTGTGCCCCAAGTCATGGCGGCTGCCTTTTCTTTGTCATGAATATGATCAAAAAGGGTTCCATTACTAACGAATTCATAAACGAGTAATGGGACTTCTTCCTCTAAACAGCATCCCAATAGCTTGACAACATTCCTGTGATTGATTTTTGACAGCACAACAACCTCATTTATAAATTGCTCAATTTGGCCCTGATCCACTATTTTCGATTTCTTTATAGCAACCGTATTGCTACCTTCCAAGAAACCCTTGTACACTGTGCCATAGCCTCCTTGACCAATAATCATGGACTCATTATAGTTGTTTGTAGCCTTTTTAAGTTCCTCTGCAGTAAAGATTTTGGCGGTTTCAGATGATTCTTCCCTTCCAGTGAGTTGTTGAAGCATCAAACCACCATTTTGCTTAAAGAACTTTTCTTTGAGCTTGATGAGCTTTCTTTTCTTGCGTAGTAAGTATAGCCAAGCACTCCCAGCAATTACAGCTACAGAGCTTATACTTACACCTATAAATGAATGTAAAAATAATTAGCAGGATTACTCTTCTCTTCATCTTAATTACTTTTATTGGAAAGTATAATAATTAAATGTAACTAGTAGGGAGTCATTATTATTATATTATTCATCATGCTACAAACAACGTGATGAAGTCATAAAATTGATATAATTAATTTACAAGTAACTTCGATGCCTGCAAGTTGCATTTAACAATTGAAATTAAAGGCCCATGGTTTTTAACAATTCTGAACTCTTTGTAAAATAAAGACTTTGGTTTCTGTCACTTGTCAAGACTATATATTTTTCTTTGGCTATTGCAACTATTTGGAAGCATCCAAAGACAAACTAGCGTAATAAATTCAATAAAAGGTAATAAAGCACTAAAACTTGAAATTTCAAGAATTAAATCTATAGGTATTTACCAAGGGCAATATGAAGCATTGGTATCTGATTGGGTTGATTACGAATACAGCCTTTTCCGTCCTTTGTGCCATCACCGTAATAGCCCTTTGGGCAGCTGCAATTATAACTTCCCAACTGGTTGATACAGTATTCTGGTTTTTCACAATCGTTAAGTGTTGAATTTTTGCACTCATTGATATCTGAGAAAGAATTACAGAGAAAATTAGGCACCCTTTTGGTTGGTAATATATAGGAAGAGAAATATTACAAAAGCAGAAAATAAAATGCTAGTAAGTATATATCTTACCTAAGCAACCTTCCAAGTAGGGATTTCCTTGATAACCATCAAGGCAATTGCAACGATAACCAGGCCCTTCATAAGATGCATCACATGTGCTATTAGCCTTACATAAAAAGCTCGACTTGTTTCGTTGAGCTATTTCACAGTTTTCCTCTCCAACTGCCCAATCAAACACCATTGGAACCATATCTACATCCTCAAGACCTTGAAGATACTTGGAGGAGAAATCAAACTGATTTTGTACAACAAAGGCATAGCTGCAGTTGTTGAGATCTGTTACATTGGTGTGGTTATAATAGCTACTTAATGTCACTTCAAAATGAGTCAAACCTTCTGGAATGGGAATTTGGCAGCAGCCAACACCATTGCAAGAATCATTAACGATTTTTGGACTGTAACACACGGTCATGCACCCTGCCATGTACCTATCATTTCCAAGGTTACCCGTAATAATTGCAAAAGTATCACAACCAATTGCCATGAACTTGTTATCAGTGGAAAAGGTGAATGTGCCTAAGGATATCCATGGTGTGTTATGCAACACTTGTGTACCAGATTCATCATAACAATCATGAGCTATGAACTCAGATGCATATGAGATGTTCATCTTACCATGATTGATTGAAATACTTTGGACATCAACAATACCATAAGTTGGTTTTGCAGGGATGTAAGAATCATTACAAGTAACTGCAAAACTTGAATTCAGGTAGCAATTATTCCCTATGCCAAAAGGATAAGGAATCTCTACATCCCCACAGTGGCCAGGGCAGCCAGGCAAAGCTTGAGCTGTTGACAGAATTGCCTTAAGTACAAATAGCACACCTGCAAGCATGAATAGCAGAAGCTTTGCTTGTAAACCCATTGCAGCGCATTTGCTTGACCCAAGGTGGTTTTTCCTGATGAAAATTTCCCCCTTGTGCTTGTTTTTATATATACTAAATAGTATTTGAAAGACCCAGAAAATTTACCAAAGGCCCCTTTTGAGGATTGATGAGGAGGCTCCATTTGAATTTTTTGTCCTTTTCTGTCTTTTCTCACTTGCCAAATTACTAAGAAGACCCTATGTTAGTTTCTAGCCAGTTCTTGCCCTTGAGTCCTTTTTTGTAATTATCCTTTCTTTTCACATAAATGTTATAATAAATCATATCCCCCTTAATTAATCTAGAATTGTAACCTCTTTTTAGGTCTTTCATGTCCATATGAAGAAGAGAGTAAACTTAGTTTTTGTTTAAGTGCTACACACTTTAGAGGAGGAAACAATTGCACCTGTTCATGTACAAACTAATATTTTTAATTTATTGCTAACTTTAGGACATATGTTCAATGATTTTTTTTTTTTTTTTTGAGAAATCATATGCTCAATGTTAATAATATAGCCTTTTAAAGATGCAACACATTTAAAATCATAGTACTTTCGAAATTCCCTAAACAATTTAATTCGAATAGAAAAATATTCAAAGAAATAGATTGCTGAACGCCCGACGCGCCAGCGTGGGCCGATCCACTTGTATATAGTACTTGTACTTTCAATCCATGGAAGACCGTTTCAGTAGAATTTAAAAGAAATGAAACAGCAGGCTCCATCTTAATTTGACATTTTCAATGCAATTTAAAAGTAATAAGGGAAAATTTCAAATAAGGGCGGTTTATAGAGAATTATTATCTATAGGTACCATGGAAAATTATATTTATTAAGAAGGAAATACAAATTTTAAAAATTATTTAAAAGGATATTAAAATACCAATTTTACCCTTAATTAAGATTCAATTTTCAACTTCCACCCACAAAACCATATTTTCTTCCCTTCCTAATTCTCTTGTGCGTAAGCTGATAGGCATTCAATTCTGGCAAACCAGATGCACCAAAACGACTTAGACAACGTATTTTCCTTTCCTAAAATTAAATCCAATAGACAACAAGCTATGATTCTAACTTTTCTCTAAATTTACGAATCTCAAAGATAATATATTAAAATTGCTTCCTACTCTAAAGTCCCCTCAAAACCATTTGTCATGTTTTGTAAGCATCCATAAGCAAAAATAAGGATGAACTCTTATAGTCCTTCATTAATTTTATAGTTAAGATTTGATTAGGGTTTTATATTGGGGAATTTTTTTGAAGTAATATTAGGGGAATTAAACTCAGCATAATAGTTGGGAAAAAAAAAAACTCGGCATAACGGTTTTACTCTTTGTTTATAACAAGGTCAAAAAAGTAAATATGATTTCCTCTTTATTAATTTTGGAAGATTGTATATACTTACTAGTAATTATTTACTTTCATGGTAGCAAGTAATAAATATTTTTGGTAGATCACCCTTTTTTGAAATTCTCCCAAGTAATAAAGAACTAATCTTCACCTTTGACTTTGCATCAAACTAAGGGTGCGTTTGGTATTATTTTTGTTTTCTGTTTTTTGTTGCCAATTTTCTGTTTTTGAAAACAGAACAGTGAAAACATGTTTGGTTGACTGTTTCTGTTTTCAAAAATTTTGGAAACAGAATCAGTGTTTTGGAAAAAAGTGGAAGCAAGAATTTTGTGTTTTCATGTTTTTCCAAAACACTTTCAAAACACAGAAACACATTGATGAACAGTAACAGAAATGCTTTTTCACCAATTTTTTGACTTTTTTTATTTAAAAACATGCAACAAAATTGTATATATCCAAACATGTTTTTGTTTTCAAAAATTGACAACATAACAAAAACAAAACGAAAACGAAACAAAAATAAAAAACAGAAAAACGAAAACGATGCCAAACAACCCCTAAATTTTCCATTTTAGTTAATAACAATATCAAACTGACCCTAAAAAGTCTTTATGTCCACTTCAAAGATTAATTTAATAATATAACTTGAAAGATAATTAGTACGTGTGGAAAAAAGTTGGCCGGTTCTTTCAATTCATGCGTAATTAATTTAGATGAATCAATCTTTTAAATACTTTGGTCTTAATCACTTAACAATGAAAAATTCTTTTGTAAATAAGAGAGCTGGAACCTCAAACACCAGTTAATCACAGTTTTTAATAAACATGCCCATCCATTTGCATTCTTTTCATTCTTTTCATCCATTTGCCTGGAAAATGGGCAACAAACACTTTTTTTTGGCTTACACAGTTTGTCAATGAGATGAACTGATCCTCTTGTGCTTGTTATAAAATAAAATAAAATAAAACAGTAAGTCAATGCACAATGTACGTCAGCTTGGAGGTATTGCTGGGGCTACTCATCGGACCAACTTAATACAATATGGTTTTTATATGAAGAAATATTCGAACTTGGTGGCTTTTATACATAAAACTCCTAGCTAAAAATTACATTTAAGCAGAAACTTGCATTATTTTTCTCTCCAACTTAATCTTGCCTTCAATTTGGCTAAAAAGTTTGTGTAAAAGCAGTCCAATCAACACGTCTTGAGGTATATATTTTCTTGCACACAATTGGAACAGTGGTATTTACGTTGCTATTATCAGTTTCAAGTTTGTCTGCTTAATTATAAATACAAGTGGTTCGGTTCGTGCTGACGTGTCGAACGTTAAAAAGTTTGAATTATTTAAGAATTACTTCTATTGAATGCAATCGCTCGATGTTGAAAAAATGTTTCAAAGTTACAACATGATCTAAAATTTATTATATTTCTAAATAGCAACTATTAATCTATAAATGGAAAACTGGATTTGCTTGAAACATATTATATCATCTAAATTGTAAAGCTTGCTTATATAATGTTTACTGTTTAAAAACATACGATACCTTTTTTTTTTGAAATAAAAAACATACGATACCTAAATCTAATTGATTAACCTATTTTTTATCTAGTATCACAAAAATTAAAGTCTATGCCAATTGGAGAAAATAATTGGATTATTTAGCTTTTCAATACACTAAAGAGGAATTCTCCCAACAATAAATTCGTCTACACTAATGACTTCCCAAAACGGTTTCATAAGACTTGCAATTACCAAAATGACCAAATAGGTAAAGGAAAGATAAAAATCTAATTTGGACTTTTCAATAATTTACCAAGTGTGAAAAGACAAAAAAGGACAAAATGTTGGCTCCTCATCAATCCTAATTTGGAGCCTTTAGTAATTTCATTGGGTGTTTCAAATAATATTTAGTATATATATATATATTGACTAATTCTAATGTTTGGATATTAGATGATAAATATAATTGAGTTTGAAAAGTAAAAAATTGAATTCCTCTCTACTTAAACGGCAAAAAAGCTTCTGATAGTTATCGCGTTAACTGTAATTTCGACTCGAAGTATTGTTGCTAGTTGCTAGTGCCTATCGCATCCTTAACTGTAACTATCAGAAGCTTTTTCATTGAGTAAATATATAATGCACATGGATGTTTTTCTCTGTCAACCTCAATCCTTCTAATTCCATTGATGGTCTTTCCTCTCCTTTAACTTTTACCAACCTCATATGCAATCAACATTTACAAAGAAAATTACTTTTCAATCTAAACAAGCGAAAATCTGGAACCAAAATTTACATGTAATGATAATTTTAAATTTTTAATACAAGAAGCATCCTAATTGTTAATGTAATTATTGTGATTGATTGTAATTGATATTGGTATCTTGTATTTAATGTAGATTAGCTTATGTTTAGGAGCTAATTATAACTTACCATACAATGAGGGGTTAGAACTACTATATAAACCCACCTTGTCATATGTAAAAATAACACCTTCAGAAATACTATTCAAAACTTCTCTCAATTATTTTCTCTCTCCCAATCTTTCTAACATGGTATCAAGAGCCTAAGTATTTTTTTTTTTCCGATCTGGGCTCCGGCGTCCTCTCCTCCTCCACCTCTTTTCCTCACTGTTGAGTCTCTGTTCGGCTACTTTTCCGACCTCCGTTTGCGACACCTCCGACACCACTGGATAGCCCGTGCTCCGATCTATCAGCCACCAAAATTTCAGCCCGATCCGACCACCGTGGGGACCACACGCGCCGGTCAAAGTTTGCCTCCGGCGTTGACCAGATCTGGTCCTTTTCAGCAAATCCGCTGCTGCCAAGTCAACCTGCCATGTCATCCTGCCACGTCATCCGGTGACCGTTGACCGGGTCAACCTGCCACGTCATCAAGTTGACTTTGACCGTTGACTTTTCCGTGTTGACTTTGACCATTGACTTTTTTGGTTGACCAGTTTTTGTGTTAGTCTCCTCCCACCTAATTTCGATCTTCTGATTTTGTTTTTGACATCTATTTTTCCAAATTCTGTCTTGATTATGGAGAGAATGGATGTTGCTCGTCCGATATCTATTATTTTGGATGGAAACAATTACAATCTCTGGGTTCAAGCTATGCGTAGCTTCTTAATTGACCGTCGACTATGGCGATATGTTTCTGGTACTGCTGCCAAACCCGTCAAGGAGAAAGATGAGGATGATGCCGAATTTGCTAAACGTCTTGAGGACTGGGATGTTGCAAATCATCAGATTATCACTTGGTTCTACAATAGTTCTGTCTCTGATATTCATATCCAGTTCGAGACCCTGGAAACTGCCAAAGAGGTTTGGGATTTTTTAGCTACTCTTTTCAATCTTCTGGTCTTGCTCACTATTTTCAACTGTGGAGCACCTTGCACTCCCAAAAGCAAGGTCTTGGTCAGTCTGTCAATGCATTTTTAGGACAGGTTCAGCCGATTTGGAATCAGATACGTCAAGCCCGCATTTCCGAAGATCATCTTCAACTTATCCATATCCTTATGGCTCTCAGACCAGAGTATGAGTCTGTTCGATCTGCTTTGCTGCATCGCACTTCTTTGCCTTCTCTTAATGATGCAATCAAAGAAATCATCTTTGACGAAACTCGTCTCGGGCTTAATGCGCTTCCTCATAATGATGTTGCTCTTGCCACCACTCGTACTAAACCATCATATCAGAAAATGGGCACCTCGTTCTGCAAGAACTGTCGTCAGAAGGGCCATAATCTTGCTGATTGCCCAACCATTGAGTGTCGTTACTGCCACAAAAAGGGTCACATCATCGAAAATTGTTCTGTGAGGCCCCCCAAAACCCAAAGAAGTTTCTACTAGTTTCAAAGGAGCTTCCTCGCAATATGGATCCTCTTCTTCACTTGCTGCTGTTGCGTTTGAGAATTCTGCTAGCTTTACTATGGGTGATCTTCAATCCTTGATCAATCAGGTTTTATCTACCAAATCCTCCACCCCCACTGCCCTCTCTGTCATCCCTGGTAAATCTTCCTGGTTACTTGATTCTGCTTGTCATAATCATATGACTTCTAATTCTTCTATTTTTCATCTAAATTGTCTGCTTCATCTCTTCCTCCAATTCACACTGCAAATGATACTCCAATGCTTATAACACATACTAGCAATGTCTCTAATTCAAATCTTTATCTCCCTGATACTTATTGTATCCCTTCTTTAGCCTTTAACCTTATATTTGTTGGACAACTTTGTGAACTTGGCCTTAATGTTCTTTTTTCTTCTTCTAGTTGTCAGGTACAAGATCCGCAGACGGGGAAGATTCTTGGGACGGGGAAGAAGGTTGGAAGATTGTTTGAGCTCGAATCACTTCAACTTCCACAACACCTCTCAGCTGTGACCACCTCCAAATCATCTCTTCTTCAGTGGCATCGTCGTCTTGGCCATGCCTCTGCCAGCAAGTTACAACCTTTAATTTCTCGTGGGTTGTTAGGATCCACTAAAAATGACTATTTTCATTGTTTGCATTGTCAGCTTGCCAAACAACCTGCTCTTTCTTTTGATAAAAGTACTTCTTTTTCGGCTTCTCCTTTTGGTCTTATTCATACTGACATTTGGGGACCTTCTCCTATTTTATCTATGAGTAATTATCAATATTATGTTATTTTTATTGATGATTATTCTCGTTATACTTGGATTTATTTCTTAAAACAGCGCTCTGAACTGCCTCAAGTTTATATCAAGTTTGCCAACATGGTCAAAACACAGTTTTCTTGTCCTATCAAAATTCTTCGCACTGATAATGCCATGGAATATAAGGAAACACCCACTTTACTTACTTTTCTTGATCAACAGGGAACCTTAGTTCAACGTTCCTGTCCTGGTACATCCCAACAAAATGGTAGAGCTGAGCGTAAACACTGTCACCTACTTGATTCTGTTCGAGCCCTCATTCTTTCTGCCTCCTGTCCTGAAAAATTCTGGGGTGAAGCTGCTTTAACCGCAGTTTTTACCATCAATCGCACTCCAACTTCGGTTCTCGATAACCTTTCTCCTTATGAACGGTTATTTGGTAAGCCTCCTAATTACCATCTTCTTAAATCTTATGGATGCGTCTACTTTGTTCTTCTTCAGCCACATGAGCATAATAAGTTAGAACCTCGTGCTCGTCTTTGTTGTTTTCTTGGTTATGGGGTTGAGCATAAGGGATATCGTTGTTGGGACCCTATCTCAAACAGGGTTTGCATTTCTCGTCATGTCACTTTTTGGGAAGATACTCAATTTTCTTCTATTTCCAAATTTCATTCTTCCCATACCAGCTCCATTCGATTTCTCACTGACACTTCTGCAGAATTATTTCCAAATCCTGAAGTTGATGTCTCCCCAGAGCTTGATAATTCTTCACCTTCTGCTCCTCCTCCTACAGAGTCTGCTCCGCCTGAAGAAATTGTACCTATCCGTCAGTCTACCTGGGTAAGAAACCCTCATCCCAGGAAAGAGATTTATCATTATTTCTCTACCATTGTTGCCTTGCATGAACCTAACTCCTTTCGTGAAGCTAGCACTAATCCTCATTGGCAACAAGCTATGAATGAAGAGCTTCAGGCTCTCGCGAAAACTCATACTTGGGATTTAGTTGATCTTCCTGCAGGGAAAACCGCTATTGGCTGCAAGTGGGTTTTTAAAATCAAAACTCGTGCTGATGGTTCTGTTGAGCGATATAAGGCTCGTTTGGTAGCCAAGGGCTACTCTCAAGAATATGGGATTGACTATGAGGAGACATTTGGTCCAGTTGCTCGTATCACATCTGTTCGCAGCCTTCTAGCCATTGCTGCTGTCAAAAGGTGGAAACTTTTTCAGATGGATGTGAAGAATGCTTTTTTAAATGGTGACTTGCAAGAGGAAGTCTACATGCAGCCTCCTCCAGGATACTCTCGCCCTGCACATAAAGTCTGCAAGCTTCGAAAAGCTTTGTATGGGTTAAAACAAGCTCCTCGAGCCTGGTTTGCCAAGTTCATTGCCACTATCACACAGTTTGGTTTTCTCTCAAGTCCTCATGACTCTGCTTTGTTTATTCGCCATACTGATCGTGGCATAGTCATTCTTCTTCTTTATGTTGATGATATGATCATTACTGGTGATGATACTTCTGGCATTTCTGAGGTTCAACAGTATCTTAGTCAACAATTTGAGATGAAAGATTTGGGTACTCTTGGTTATTTCCTGGGTCTTGAAGTCTCTTCCGGAACTGACGACTATTTTCTATCTCAAGCCAAGTATGCATCAGATTTGTTATCTCGAGCTGGTATCACTGATAGCAAAACTGTTTCTACTCCATTGGAACACAATGTCAAACTCACTCCCCTTGATTGCAGTCTTCTTGAGGATCCTACTTTATATCGCCAGCTTGTTGGGAGCTTAATTTATCTCACAGTTACCAGACCTGATATTGCATATGCAGTTCATTTGATTAGTCAATTCATGAGTGCTCCTCGTTCCACACACTTCTCTGCTGTTCTACGGATTTTGAGATATGTAAAGGGAACGATCTTTCACGGTCTTCATTTTTCTGCCCATTCATCTCTTGTCTTATCTGGCTACTCTGATGCAGATTGGGCCGGTGATCCTACTGACCGTCGCTCGACAACAGGCTATTGTTTCTTTTTGGGAGACTCTCTTATTTCTTGGCGCAGTAAGAAACAGACAGTAACCGCTCGGTCTAGCACTGAATCAGAATATCGCGCCTTGGCTGATGCTACTGCTGAGTTACTATGGCTTCAAAGATTACTTACAGATATGGGTATTTCTTTTCCTTCTGCTGTTAAACTTCATTGTGATAATCGCAGTGCTATCATGATTGCTCATAATGATGTTTTTCATGAACGAACAAAACACATTAAGATTGATTGTCATTTTGTTCGTCATCAAGTTCGCCTTGGAACTATTCACCTAGTCTCTGTTTCCTCTGCTCAACAAACTGCTGACATTTTCACCAAGACACATCTTCCATCTCGGTTTCAAGATTTGGTTTCCAAACTCAAGTTGGCCTCCTCTTCACCACCTTGAGTTTGAGGTGGGATGTTAATGTAATTATTGTGATTGATTGTAATTGATATTGGTATCTTGTATTTAATGTAGATTAGCTTATGTTTAGGAGCTAATTATAATTTACCATACAATGAGGGGTTAGAACTACTATATAAACCCACCTTGTCATATGTAAAAATAACACCTTCAGAAATACTATTCAAAACTTCTCTCAATTATTTTCTCTCTCCCAATCTTTCTAACACTAATAAAACATGCAGTTTCACCCTACCATATGTAGCGCATCATCTTCCATTATCCAAGGGCAAGGTTATGACATGGCTTCGTAAGCTGTCATATACACTTGAAGTATTATAATTTAGATTAACTAGGTCATTCTAGTCATCTAAATTGCATTAGAAAAAACCCAAAAAAAAAAATCTTAACATGGGCACCTTTGGCATTTCTGCATTTTTCATAGTTCAGATTCATTTAGTAGTTTAATATTCGTTGCATGTTAATCATATGGGTTAAGCCTGTTTAGTAATAGGACTAGTTTTCAAATGGCATTTTCATATCCAATTTAATCTCATGTTCTTTTTAATTATATCATTCATATGCATTTTTTTTACATTAGTCGCTTTGGTCATATTGTTCATGTGTGTGCATTGGCCACATTGGAGCATACTCATTCTTTATCCTGTCATGTAGTTTACTAGTCATATGTGTGCATTCAGATTAAATTGGGAGGTTCAATTAGATAAATCCCTTCTCTTTTTTTATTCATGATAAGAAAGCAATTGTTTCTTTTAATTCCAAAAAAATAAAAAGTACATAGTCCCAAGGCCACATGAATCACAAAGTGCAACTATTTATAAAGAAAGAATTTGGTAATTCTGTTTGAAAGTGCAAAATTTACAAAGAAAACAAAAAAGAGCCTTCTTGGATTACACCCTGGGGAAATTCTGTTGTCTCAAGGTTCCTTGCCAAATCACCAAAGAGATAACTCACTTACAGCCTGATGTTGATCCCGATTCTTTAGCAACAGAGCCTGCAAAAGGACAAAGAAAATGGTTAGAGCAAAATAAGGGAGCTGAATACAGAGGAGAGGAGAAGAATCGGGACAAAAAATTGGATTCCACACACTAAGGCAGTGGCTCATTCTCATCGACATGGATCTTTTCTCTCTGACCATAACGGTTCATCATCCATTCACACCCGTCTCCCACTCATTGAACACCCTCAACCTCTCTCTGGACCCAACTCTTCTCCTCCATTTTTTCTCTCCATAACAGACGACCTCACTACACACAGGACACCACCCTTCTCTCGGGATCCTTCCCACACGCTGCTCACACGGATACATACCCAATTCTCGCAACACACAGAATCCTCAAGAAGAAAATACACGAAAAAATTCTCTCCTCATACAGAGGATCATCCTCATCTGCTCACATCTCATCATAATCCTGACACATACTGAATTCTTCGAATACAGAGAACCTGCTCTCACAATCTTCCTTCCCTCTCAACACCACACTAAAAAATCCCACTCCTTTTTTTGGATTCACACATTCTGCCCAAAAATCCTTTTCACTCGGAATACCACTCTTGATCTCACCCTCATCTTCTCTGTTATTCTCGGCACACACCTGAAAAAACTACACACTGCAAGCTCTCTCTCGATTCTTCACAGAAAAAAACACACAACAAACAGATTCTTCACACCACTCTCATTTTTCCTGCCCGCAGCCACATCACTCTCATTTTTCTCCTACCCACACCCTCGACAACCACTGAAACATCTCTACACAAGAACACACACCTCTCAACTTTCTCTCTTCGATCGAAACACAAAAAAAGAATCCAGGAATTCCCATCAGTCTCATAAAACAGAAACACAAAAACACCCAAAAAATGATCATACACTTAGAGAAATAAAAAGGATCTTACCCCGAGGTGGTTCATGGATCTTCTCTCTCTTTGGAGATTCTTCCCCTGAAATCAAAACTGGCTCTTTCTTTCTCTCGGACTCAAAGGTTTGGATTCATGTAAAAGGGATTTAGGGATTTTCGTCAAGAGTAGGGGTTTCCTGGAAATTGACTATGCTAAGGTGGAGCATAAAGTTCGAAAGGTAGAAATATCGAAGCTTTCGTGGTGGTTGAGGTTCCAGTTCGTCGAAAATTTCAAGCTTTGTGTGGCGGTAGGATACTAGCGGGGAGAGACAAACGACGGTAAAGGCCTCAAGGTTCATCGAAAAAGCAAAAGGTCGAGGCGAAGAAGAAGGAAAACGAAGAAGTAAAGACGATGGGTTGAAGTGCTTTGATTACAATGGTGAGAGCAAAAGGGTGGCGCGGCGTCAGCACATTAGGCTAGGGTTTCAGTTGATTTGAGAGAGGGAGGCGTCGAAGAGCATAAGTGAGGAAGAAGATGGACTAAAAGGGGAATAACTTAGTTGAAACGACGCCGTTTCTTACAGTTATGCATCCTTTCTTTTGGCCTTTTAATTTCTAATCTTGTCAATTTAATCCTTACTCCATATGATTTTTGAGCTTTGTTTCTTTTTAATGATGATGATTTTAGCTTTGATTCCTTTTGATTCATGTTATAAATGGATGACTATTGAACGATCATATATTTGTGTTATTACATGGCCAATTTAATTTTGAGTAGGTTAATTTGTTGATTAAAGTGTTGATTAAGTTTAAAGTTTAGGTTTTTTAGCAAAAAGATGTTATTAATTAGTAGTTCACAATAAGTTTGGTCCTTATGATTGATCCCATTAAGTGCCCATTTAGCTTAAGCATGTTCTTTAAATTGTTGATTCTTTGCCCTTTTTAAGGTCTTTTATTCTCTTTTCAATTGTCTTGTTTTTTTTATTGTAACAGCCGTGTCGGAATTAAGTTTGAGTGCTTGATTTAAGCTATCCATCTTTAATTTTTGTGCTTGAAGGTTGCTAATGATTTTCTTTAGTGTGCAGGTAAGGTCCCCAGTTTGTCCAATTCGCCCTATAGCTTTTTTTAAAATTTCCTTTAGTTTATTTGTTAATTCAATTATATTTGGGCTTGTAATTAATTTAATTTAGCTAGATAATTAGTAGATAAGCACATGCATACCATATTAACTTATTTGTATGTTTAAAATGTTTGCATTACACGCCACTATTATATGTTCCGATTTATAAAGTGTCGTTTTTTACTATGACGGGCGAATCCCGGGTAAAGATGCATGAGCACAACCTCACGGGATTTTGCTCCGAGATCGAACAACCTTTACGAATATCCCCGGGGAGCCGGGCTAGGTTCGTAATGGTTGACTCGAATAAACCCTACTTTATCGATCAAATGATTAAAATAAACCAGTTCATGCATCATCTGCATTCATTTTCCTTCCCTTTTAAGTATAACTAAGAAAATACAAAAAAGATCATTTTCCTCCGAAAAGCATTTTTCAAAAGTCAGTGTTCTCTTGTTCGATTTTCAAAATTAAAAATTAGTAAATCAAGAGATTTCAAGGTAAGAATTTTCAAATAGAACCCTTTTTCAGTAAACCCAAAAGGAGATTTTGGAAAATAAAGTTTGGATAATTCCAAAAGAAGGTTCTGGAAAATAAAGAAATCCGAAAGAAGATTTTGGAAATTAATAAAATTGGTAAATTTTTAGAAAAAATTCAAATGGTAAAAAGATTTTGTCATAGCATTTTCAAAATTTCCTTTTCGAAAAGAGAAGGATCAACAAGAGAGCAAACAATGAAAGAGAATCGTGATTGGATTAATCGACAGTGTTCGATTATATTCTTCGAATTCTCGACATCGTTTTCAAAAATTGTTTTATTTTCTTTTTATAACCCTTTTAATAATCAAAAATAGGATTTAAAAGCAACCTTTAGTATTAACCCATTAGACTTAGTTTAGACTAGAGGCACCGTCGTTTGACGGGTGTCTCGGGGGTGCTAATCCTTCCCCGAGCGTAACCGACTCCCGAACCCATAGACTCTGGTTAAGTAGACTGTATTAGGTTTAGTATTACCTTCGCCCAGCTTAGGTTAATATTAGACTTAATAATCGGATAGGTGGCTAATCACACCTTAGAAAAAAGATTAGTGGTGACTCCTCCTTACAAACATCGTCTCGGCAGGATTCCCCGGACCCGAACGTTTCGACACACATTAACCCAAGGATGTGTCTCCGTCAACCTTAATCCTTCTAACTCCATTGCTACTTCTTTCGTTGAAGGCCTCTCTTCTCCTTTAACTTCTAAGCACCTCTTTGCTAGCTTAGCCGTTTCTATGATTTGATCCCGATTTTCTTCGTCCACTAAATGACTCCCTAGGATATCAAACAAGCAGATTTTTCTCAATGAAGAAAGAAAATACATTGTTAGACTCTTTTCTTCCTCAGGCCTATCAAAAGCAAGTGATGCGCCAAGGACTTATCAAGGACATCAAGATGACAATGGAGATCATGGAGAGGATGAGCATGGAGTGCAAGGAAGCATGGAGAAGCATGAAGATCAAAGAGATATTGCACAACATGTTTCTAGAACCAAGGAGATGCCAAAGATGTCATTTGATCCATTGAAGATGCCATTAGGTCCAATGACAAGAGCTAGAGCTAAGAGATTCAAGAATGCATTATTGGGCCTTGTTCGAACACTTCTTGAAGACTTGAAGACCATTGAAGTTCATTTGAAGAGCTTTGATGATGATTTGGGCAAGAATATTCCCATCGATTCCAAGCTTATTACTTTGCTTGCAATCGATGGTTGATGGAGCTTTATTGTGTAATTTGGCCATTCATGGGCTTTATTCTATCTTAAATTACCAGGGGCATTTTGGTCATTTTCACCTCAGGGGCATTTTGGTCAAAATTACTGTTCAATGTGTTCATTCTAGTCTTTGGTAGATTGCATTATAGTATGTCTCCTTAAGAAATTAACAGGGGCATTTTGGTCATTTTTCGCCTCAGGGGCATTTTGGTCAAAATTACTGGTCAATGTGTTCATTCTAGTCTTTGGTAGATTGCATTATACTATGTTCCCTTTTGCACATTTTTATTGTTTAGCATAACATATCGCATTAAGGTGGGATTACTCGGTCAGTCATTGGTTCTTGGCAATTACAGGTTATAGGGTTGCATTCATCAAATCAAAATCTTTTAGGATATCATCATAGATTTACATCTCTTCCATTTTAACATTGCTATACATTGCATTGGTATACCCTAGTTACATTAAACGGTTGGTCCAAACTTTCCCTTGATTAGGTTATTAATTCTAAAATTAGCCTATTCTTTGGGCTTAATATTTTAAAATTGAGCTTTTATGGGATAGTTTGCACTTGGGCTTGCTTTTAGTATTAGAAGCGGCCCAATCCCGTTTGGGCTTATGTTTACAAAGAGAAAAATAAAAGGACATTGGTTTTCAAGATGGCATGGCTTTTCAAATGATGGTTTCTGTTATTGCGCTGCTTAGAAGGACTAGTTAATAATACATAAAAGGAAAAAGAAGCCATATACATTGTTCGCTTTTTTTACAATAAATCGCAAAGATAACTTTCACTCTTGGCATTACAAAACAACTAGTTTACATTCCTTGTTGGTATTTCATACTCCCCCCCTTTTTTGTTTCCCTTCTTCGCGAACCCGAGCTTGCCATAGTAAGTTAGAAGCAATTTCAGTGCAATGTCTGAATGGCCTGCAAAGCAAATTGACCAAAATGTCTCCCTAGGCTCAAGACATGAACACCATTAATGGGTGGCATATCAATCTCCAAACAAATAAAAGAAGACATGCAGGACAAAGAAACATGAAAGAAAAGGAAACAAAACAGAAGTAATACAACAGGGAAAAAGCAAACAAAGCAAGACAACCGCTTCAAGGATTCATAGCAGCAAGCATACAACGATGAGATTTAAGAGCCTGGGGAAGGGATAGCTTATTTAGGTCCAATTGGAACTCAGAACAAGGATCGATTCACATACCTGATATTTCGAAGTGGACCAAGGAAAATACAGCAAGAAATAGAGCAATTAAAGGACATGAAAGCAATAACAGTTTGCGTTTTTGCATCCTCAATCATAGCATTGGCATCATATCACATTAGCATTTTAAGTATCCCCATGCATGGTACTACATATCGGGACATAAAAAGGGAGCACTTCAGTTCTCTACATTTCCAGTTTAGGTCTACTTGCATTTTCATTTTTTGCGTTCACCACCAAAAAATATAAAAACAAGATATTCTCAGTACAGTTCATAGGCATACAGGCTTACTTCAATTCCCTCTCATTACGTTTTAATAACAATAGCACTTCATCATTTAGAACATTCATATTTTCAGCACATTAACAATGCATTTTTATTGGCAAGCATCTCTCAATAAGGCAACAAATGGCAGAATATGGCATCATGCATTCATACAGCATATACAGTTAAGTTGCAAATTTTAGGTATATATCTCTATAGCACTTCAGGAGCATAAGTCAAGATTACAGAAAGCAAAAGATCAGGGCAGTAGTAGACATTCATAGCGCCACTGCAAAGGTGCAAACATTCAAGGCTTTCCTTTCGAACAGAGATGCTCAAGGCAGGAGCATTCAAATAGTCATTCAAGGCAGTAAGGTTCAAAACAATTTGGGTTCATCAGAACATCACTCACAGGCATACAGTATACAAAGCATTTTTCAATAGAATTTGCAAATAAATAAAGCAGTAAGGAAGCGGGAGAAAAAAAAGTCAATACCAGAGGCCTTACCTAGGTGGCATGCTTTGATTGGCATTAGAGTAACTCTCTCCTGGTCCATATCAGAAGCACCATGACACGTAGGCCAGCTCATCACCTAAAGAGCACGTGCACACACAAATCAACCACATTTGATAAGTTTAAGGAAAAAGCAAATAGAGACAAAGTCAGGGAAATAAACAGAAACCACTAAAATGGAAAAAAGAGTGAAGTATGGGGGATTAAAACCTCAATAGGTCACCTAAAGCAGAGGCCAGTACTTGATTAGCTCACCAGCCGCCAGCTCAGCACCTCCTTCACAAGACAGAGAGGACAGAGCTCGGAGGGTACAAAACCAGGGAGGGGAATGAAAGCCGGAAATTAAAAAATGAAGAATAAAAAAATTAGAAAGGACTAACAAGGAAATAGGTCACAACCGCCTGAGGAGCTAAACGATAAACCAAAGAGCAGTATTGGAAAAAAAACCATGGGTTCAAAAACCTCCCAAGGACAGTGACTTATCATTTACAACTCATCCTCCTTATCCCGACGGGTAAAACCTGCACCAGGAAGGAAAGAAAAGAGTAAGCACCTGAAAAGTAATATATATATATATATATAATAACAAAATTCACAGGAAAAAGGGAGAGCCATTGGATGGGGAATCTTACCTCTCACCCATTAGCCCTATAAATAGGCACATCGTCTTCTCCAGGGGAGGGGGAAAAAGAGAGGAAAAACGTTGCCAAATTGGCCCTTGTTCATACTTCAAAATTGAAGGCTTTCAGGTTTGAAGTAAGATTTGAGAAAATTTAGAGCATAGAGGGTCAGGGAAGAGATAAATGGGAGGGATTGGTTTTTGGGAAGAAAAGGAATTCTGTCATTGTTGAGCTAGGGCTCGTTAAGCTAAATTTGGGGTTTTTTCTTTTTTGGGTAATTTTCAAAAGAAATTGAAACCATAAGAAAGGATTAGGATGGAAAAGGGGTAGGGATAAATCGATTTCAAGTGGATCCACTGGTGCAAGTTAGAGAACTGGGGTTGTTGTTAATTCGGGAAAAGAAGATTTTGGTTTTTTCTGGTAAGAAACGCTGCGAATTGAACCATAGAGAAGCAAGAGGCGGAGAGAGGGAGACATGGTCGAGATCTGAAACCCAGTTGCAGCAAGGATCGGGTTTGGTAGCGGTGGTGAAGGTCATTCTGGTGGCGGTGCTGCAAAAAGCTTGGGGAATCTAGGGTTTTCCACGCGAAGAAGAAGAAGAGTGTGTTATATATATATAGACCGTACAATACCTAAACGGCAGTGCATTGGCTCAACAGGGGAACAACTAGCAAAAATAGGTGAGATTCTTTATTCCGCTTCAATTTAGTCCTTAATTCATTGCATTCAAGGCTGGTAACTTGTTAGCGCGTTCAAATAGGACCTTATTCCGAAAAGCAGGTGCAATAGGGTCCTTCTAGCTTAGTTCCCTTTTAATTTGGCCCTTAATTCTAGAAGATTAATTCAATTGAACAAGTTAAGTCTTCTATTTTACCAATTATGGGGAGAAGTTAACAATTTATGAAAATATACTATTCATGGTCATGCATTTTAAATTTCCTTAAATGATGTTGATGCCATGCTCATTAGAGAAAATTAATTTGATTCCGATGATGGAATGATCAGTTTGAGATGTAGACAACAGTTGTCCATTTCAATCCGAGTTTCCTAGGCTTAAGATATCTAAATGGGGGTCTTACCAATCAAGTGGAAGGTGCCCAGACAGTGTCTCTCGTATAATCATACGGTAAACCTTTCTAAATTGGATTACATGCATCACGTGCATCCATGAATTCAATCAAAAGTTTAAATTAGAGCAATTAAATTAAAGAGCAAAAGAAGAAGTAAACAGAGGCTGGTTTAATTCTGGGTAATTAAACTAAATAGTAAAAGAAACATAGGTTAGTTTAATTTCGGATAATTAAACTAAATAGTAAAAGAAGAAGAGTTTAGTTTAATTTTGGGCAATTAAACTAAATAGTAAAAGAAGAAGCAACTAGTTTAATTCTGGGTAATTAAACTAAATAGTAAAAGAAGAAGATGTTAGTTTAATTCTGGGTAATTAAACTAAATAGTAAAAGAAAAAGCAATTAGTTTAATTCTGGGTAATTAAACTAAATAGTAAAAGAAGGAGAGGTTAGTTTAATTCTGGGTAATTAAACTAAATAGTAAATGAAACAGAGGTTAGTTTAATTCCGGGTAATTAAACTAAATAGAAAAAGAAGAAGAAGTCAGTTTAATTTTAGGTAATTAAACTAAATAGTAAAAAGAAGATGTTAGTTTAATTCGGGGTAATTAAACTAAAGAGTAAAAGAAGAAGTAAACTATAACTAGTTTGATTCCGGGTAAATAAACTAAAGAGTAAAAGAAAAAGTAATCGGTAATTAGTTAATTCTGAGTAATTAAACTAAGAAGTAAAAAGCAGAAATAAGTAAAAGGGGCTCAATTCAGGATAGTCTATAATGAGACAGTAGGTTAGCATTATTAAAAGTCGTTAAAAAAAAACCTTTAAACTTGGCATGAATAGATTTAAGCGTTAAGAACGGTAACAACCATTAAATGAAGCCTATACGTTAGTTCTAGACTATCGGTCAGTGCCGTCTTTTGACAGGCGTCGTGGGGGTGCTAATCCTTCCCCACACGTACCCGACTTACGAACCGTAAGATCTCTGGTTAAGTAGACTTTATTAAGTGTAGTGTTACCTTCGCCGAGCTTAGGTTAACATTAGACTTAATAATCCGATAAGTGGCTAATCACACCATAAAAGAAAAAGATTAGTGGCGACTCCGTAGATAGATTTAGAGTAGTTTCCCCCACGTCATGGGCGGCGGGTCCCCCCGAACCCGCGCGTTGCAACAGCTTGGCGACTCTGCTGGGGACCTTAGAGAGTTAAACTGAACACTGGTTTAGAAATAGAAATAATTATGGTTTCTTATTTGGTTGTGAGTTAATTGCCTTTTCTTGCATATTCTTGTCTATATGTTTTGCACATACATGTCATGCCTACTTATTAACAAGATTCATTCATGTCTATGTATACATATATATGTCCTGCTTAACCTCATGTCTGTTTCATTCCTCTGAGGGTAGTTTAGTAATTTGGGTTAAGCGTGTTTGGTAAAGGTTTGTATGTTCCTTCACACACACTCACTAATAAGTTGCACTTGCATTGCATGAGCTTACACCGGAGCTCTAGCCCATTTAGGAGGAGGCAAAGTAGCTAGCCCTCGTGTGACGATAGTCACCGTGCGGGTTTGTAGTGAAACACCTCCACTCAGACTGAATCCTTTCCAGTGAGCCTATGATGGGTGAGGATTGGAGGACTTACGCCAAATATCGGTGTCAGTAAGGACAGTCTGGGAGCCTTTAGAACTATGAGAAGCCTCACCCAGCATATAGATACCCTAAACATCCAGCTTAGCTAGAGCCAATCCTGTGATAATAAACCCAGACACACAGAAGGAACATTTCTCTCCTTTACTGTTACTATTATGAACCGTAGAAAAGGGTAATCATGTTACCCTAATAAATGGACTCCCCGCCCATAAGTGTCGAAGGCTCTAGTTTTCAAAAATCAGAAAATGCTTTTGATATCCAAAGGTACTTATACGTTATTATCTTTTAAGTATTAAGCAATTATTTCTTACATGGTGCTAACTTGCTTTATTACTGTGTGCCCCTTTTTCCTTTTTGCACTTGCATCCATGATAGGTCCATTCATCATTTAAGATAGAGAAGAATGTTGAGGGACGAGCTAGAGTCTTTCGTGCCAGAGCACCTAAGGGATAGCCAAGGGTTACTAACTCTTTTTGGATAAGAAAAGAGTGACAACAATGGATTTTTTTTATTTGCAGAAATACCTCTTCTCCTCTATCATGAAAACACTTCTTTTTATGAAAACAATTTTTTAATTACCCTTTATATAAGTAGTCCCCCACACTTATTCTTGACATATATCCATGACATACTTTCTCAATCATAATTTCAATCAAGATTGAACACAAGTTCTTTAAATAGATAATCATAGAAGCAATGAATGAATAAGATCATATCACAGACTTCAATTATACCTAATTCTAAGAAATCAAACAACATGCTATAACTCAATCAATAAATCAAACATTATTAAAATTCTAAGCATTCATCAATCATAATCAAATCAATTAATCAAAATACGCATGAAAATTCAAAATGTTTGAAAAATTCGAAATTTTATCATCAAAAATAAATTTTTCGAAAAATTTGTCAAATTTGGGAAAATAAGGTCAATCCAAAAACAATCAAATTAAATCCTAAATTCTTATGCAAACAAGGACTAACATATGACTCAATCATCAAGCAATAACCCTATCAAGTATTCACCCCCCCCACACTTAAAATTCACATTGTCCTCAATGTATGAATACTCATGTGTGTGAAAAGTGTGATTATCTTAAGAGTGATAAAAAAAATAAAATGCATGATCAAAAACAAAAACAAACAACTAATTCATATCAAGGAAGCAATAGAAGCAATATTCAATCAAAGCAATGCAAAGCAAAACAAGAAAAAGTAAATGGAGATAGGGTTAAAGAAAGCTTCTTTATTTTCCAGCATAAGCTCCATTCGTAAGCTCCAATTGCTCTCCATTCGATTACTTTGATGGCCTTCCTTTTCCTTGATATGTAATCCTAAAAAGAGAAAGAAAGATAAAAGAAAGAAAAATTAAGGGTTAGTAAAAATATTGGGTTGCCTCCCAATAAGCGCTTGTTTAAAGTCATTAGCTCGACTTTCCCTTTCTTCAATCCTTTTTAGGGTGGATCATACCACTTCAAAGCATAAAGCAAATATGGTGAGATTGGAAAAATAGGAGTATAAAAATATGAAAGATAAAAGAAGAGATAAGGAAAGAAATCACCAATTTGCTTGAGGCGACTCCATGAATAGCTAGGAATGACAATGCCATTTTTGTTGCCGTGATTGGTTGATACAATGGGTGCTTCCGGCATTCTTGATTGACATTGCTCCTATCTTGCTTTTGGAAAGTGTCCTCGTCTTGGCAAATTTTCTCGTCCTCCAGAAACAATTGATCCATGGGTATCCAATCCTCATATTTGATCTCTCCAAAGCATCCATGTTCAAGAAGCTTGTTGATTCCCAAGAAATCTTGATCTTCATGTTCCAAAAGCTGGTTGTCAACAAAATCTTTCACACTTGGGTTTTTTGGCTCGAGATGTCCGAGTTGCTCATCGTCTGGTAGCTCGTCTTCCTTGTCCTCAGCAAATCTTGTACGAGAAGGTGTAGGGATGTCCATCTTGATATCTTCTTCCGGTACCTCTGGTTCTTCTTGCTCAATCTTGGGGACTTCCTTTGGTAGAGCAGGAATGTAGACGTTGCTTGGCTCATCATCGTCATCATTGAAGAGAAATTGAAAGGAGTCTTGCAAATCAAATTCATATGGTTCCAAATCATTCATTATTTCGCTTGACACTTCTTTAACTTCCTTCACGATTGTGATGTTAGCAATATCATGAAATTCACCTCCAATCTTACTTGTTTCAAAATGGATAGGTTTTTCCCATGACAGTGTCGCTTCAATCTTTGGCTCTTGATGTCTTTGTGTAGTCTCTACCAAGTCAACATGCTTCCATCGTTCTTTGGGAACTTCTTTGATTGCAGCAATTAAAGGAATGTTTACCTTCTCCTTCTGTAATGGATGAATTTGGCTTTCTTTACTGCATGTTGCTCTTTTCGGCGCAAACCTTTGAGGAAACGGTGGTGGATCACAAATGGCCTCCATCTCTTTCAGCCATCCAGATCTGAGTCGAGGTCGAGAAGTTTTTGGTGATGAAGTAGGCCGATCCTCCTTGCTTTTGGTTGTAATCTCCTCATCCCTTAACACTTGGATGTTGGATACAACAACTGGTGGCGGCACAGCAGAGAAACCAGGTGCAGATGGTGGTAATTTAGACGATGGAGATGGAACATGAGACAATTCCATCTTTTGTTCATACCATTTATTGGTTGCCTTCGATTGAATTGACTCCATAACCTTGTGTCGAATTCAAGGGTAATTGCTGAATTTGAGGTTGATTCACCACTTGATTCGAGATTATTTGCTGGACTAGATTGGTCAAAGTAGAGATGGCCGAATTAACCTTGTCAAAACGATCATTAATTCTTTGAAGAAATTCAAGTTCAGGCTCAATCGTCGAACTCCTTGGTGTGCTGAATTGATAGATGTTTTCTGCCATGGTATTGAGTAGATTCCTTGCTTCTTCTGGAGTTTTGAGTGTAAGGCTTCCTCCACTAGCAGCATCGATATATGTTCGATCTTCGTAGACGAGTCCATCATAAAAATTCTGAATCAAGAGTGCTTCACTGATGTTGTGGTAGGGGCAACTTGCGCAGATCTTGTTGTATCTCTCCCAGTATTGGTGCCACTTTTCGCTTGGTAATTGTTGACAAGTGTTGATCTTTCTTCTGATATCAGCACGCTTTGCTTCTGGAAAGTACTTGTTCAAAAATACTGTCTCCAATCCTTTCCAAGAGGTTATGGATTTTGGTGGCAGATTTATGAACCAGTTCTTTGCTTTTCCTTCCAATGTTAAAGGAAACGTTTGAAGCTTCGCTTGCTCTTCAGGCATCCCAGTGATTGCAGCACACTTGATGAAGAAACTTTGTAAGTGCTCATGAGGATTTTCATGAGATTCTCCTTGAAAAATTGGCAACATGCGGATTATTGCTGAATTCAGTTTGTATGACATATCCAAAGCTGGAAAATCAATGCAGAGAGGCGGCACTTCACAGTTGAAATTTAGCTCCCTTAACGAACGTGGTTGCTCCATTGGATTTTTCCTACAAAACAAAGATGATCAAGTGCAAATCTAATAGGAAAAAATAAAAAGAAAAAGAAAAATAATACACAATCTCCCCGGCAACGGCGCCAAAATTGTGATCAGTCGTTAGCAAATCACAAAATAAAAATCCCAACAATTACTAACTAAGAATAGCTAGGGCAAGTAGGGGTCGAATCCACAGAGAGATATGTTATTATTCTTTTTCTTTAAGCAAATAAACAAAATAAAGAGGATTTTGAAAGTAGAATTAAATCAAATCAAACTAACAATTAAAATTATCTAAGAAAGTAATCAAGAAAATTAAAGAAAACAATTAATCAGAAAGCAATAAATAAATTGAGAAAATAATTAAGAACACCCTCCAACATAGAATTAATATCCCTCTTGACGAAAATAACATGGATCATTGATATCTAAAAATTATGAAAACATTGGATAGCTTGTTTGGAATTAAATCCGAAATTACCAAATTAGATAAAAGGTCTCTTTTCCAGCTTAATTTATCCCTTTTATTTATAACAATCAATTTCCTTATTAGGGCTTAGAGATTTGTTAAGAACAAAGCATTAAGATCTAGTAATTTATGAACAAGCACAACAAGTAATAATTTACCCATTGATTCCTAAATCTCTTGGAAGGAAGTATTAGTTCTCCTCCAATTGCTACAAACAATTAAATCTGAAGTATTAGTTCTAGACTCAATTTAGCTAATGTTAACTTAATTTATCAAGATAGTGTCGACTCCAATCCATCAAAACAAGCAACATAGAATTAAAATAGAGAATTAAGAAATACCCTAACAATTTTCATATAAAAGCACAAAATTTCACCATGATATAAGTCAAGAGATCAATTAAATTCTACATTGGAGAAAAGAAAAGTATTACTCACTCATGAATTGAGTGAGCATCCAAAGAATAAGAAGAAAAACTTATCTTATGGATGGGAAGAAGAGGGGCGGCGGCTTCAAGGCTTTTTTCCTCCAAATCTTCAACAATTCTTCAAAATACAATTTCTAGATCTACATACATTGAAAACCTAGATCTAAGGTGGCTATTTATAGTGGAAATAACCCTAAGGACTCCAATTCTAAGTAGGATAGGACTCTAGGACGTTTTTAGGGCTGACTTGGTCTCCAAGTTGGATTAAAAGTCTTCCTAGAGTAGAATCCAAGTCAAAATAGGATCCTGGAATTTTCTGGAGTCGTGCAGGAACTTCAACGGCGTTTTTGGGCATGGCAGAACTGGGTCTTAGACTTCAAAGGAAAGTTGTAGATCTCGGAGTTAGCTTTCCAACGCCTACTTACGGGCCTAAAATGGACATCTGAGCAGAAAGTTATGATTTTTCTACCGAGACTGCGCTGAATCCTAATCCTGTTAGGAATAGAAGCGGGAATATACGGGAATTGGATATTTCCTTGGATATTGGAGGCACAAATTGGGTTTTTAATTCCAATTGTGGTCTTATATGAGCTGAGTATTATCCCATATAAAATATCCAAAATTCCAAAGCTTCCGGGCTTCTTCATGGCTTCTCTTCAATTCTTGCTTCTCGAAATAATTCTTCAATGATCTTCAAATCTTCAAATTATCTTCAATAAGTCTTCAAACATGAGATTTGAATCTCCAAATCTATACTCAAAATTACTTTCCTCATATCTATGTAAAAAGTCATCAAAATAGCTCCAAAAGTAGTGAAAATTAACAAATTCCCAATTTCACAACTCATAAAGACTCAAAACACAAATATTAACAAAATAACATATATTTAAGCATAAATAGATCCAAAAACATAGTAAAATAGCCATAAAAATAGGGTTGTTTTTGGCTCGATCACTAATCCTTCCCCACGCGTACCCGACTCCCGAACCGTAAGATCTCTGATTAAGTAGACTTTATTAAGTGTAGTGTTACCTCCGCCGATCTTAGGTTAACATTAGGCTTAATAATCCGATAGGTGGCTAATCACACCATAAAAAAAAGATTAGTGGCGACTCCGTAGATAGATTTCGAGTAGTTTCCCCCACGTCATCGG
The DNA here is from genome assembly GCA_001974825.2 of Corchorus olitorius. Taxonomy (NCBI): domain Eukaryota; kingdom Viridiplantae; phylum Streptophyta; class Magnoliopsida; order Malvales; family Malvaceae; genus Corchorus; species Corchorus olitorius. Next base: position 39,344 of record AWUE01017987.1, read on the forward strand.
CGGCGGGTCCCCCCGGACCCGCGCGTTGCGACACACATTGCATCATTTGCACGAAAATTGAAAAAATACATTTTCTATGCTTGGTCATATTATTACATTGTTACATTAGATCCATTCCATATCCCATTATTATAAGTTATAGCTTCTTGCATTGCATAGATTAATCCATCCTCTATTTTGTTTCTCTTGTATTTCTTTTTGCTCATTTTCTACTAATGTTCTCCAAGATAGGTGTTTCTCTTTTGGGCCTCACTACCATTTTTGACTTTGTATATTTGGTGGTTACCTTTTAGGCTTTCAATTGTTGGGTTAATACATTCTGCTCATTTGGCTCAAGTGACTATGGGCCTTACCATCATCTTGGATTATTTGTTCTTTTGCTTTGGGCCTCATTGTCACACTCCCTTGGACCTATTTCAACTTGGAATCCAAATACATTTGAGAGTTAATTTTGATTTGATTTTCCTTTATAGAAAAATACAAAGAATAATATAGTTTACACTTACTTTTACATTTGGCATTAACATTTACAATTCACGAAAATTCAAAAATTGAGGAACTAAAAAGCAAGAGTTGTCTCCTCGGCCTTCCCTTTTCAATTGATCCTTCTTCTAGGCCCGTGCTTCTTGGTGTTCCGAAACCTTGATGATGGGCTGCCACATGCTATGTTTGCCATGCATAGGTGTCAAACTCTGGTCCTTTGTTCGGTGATTGCCACTTTCTAGTTAAATTTTGCCAATAGAAGTCAAGTGCAGCAAGGCAAGTTCAAAAATGAGCAACATCCATCCATCAAGAAATCAACTGCAGTAGACATCTAGGCAACAAATAGAAGGGATAGAATGCACAAAGATAAACAGAGGATTTCAGCAGCTTCCAATCCTCCATTCAATAGCAATCCATTTCATCAAGGGAGTTACCAAGCACTTCGCAGGAGCATTTTCATCTTAAGAAAAAAGGTATTGGGAAAACGAAACCTAAAGACATAGAATTCCAGCAAGCAGAACCCAGTAACAACAAACAATTCAGAAGTTAACAAAGCAGAAAATGCAAAAGCAATGGAATTGAACTAAGTTTGTCAAGACAAAGTACTATACAGTAAGTTGAGAAATGGACCAGATTTGCAAGGCAAACTAGGAGAATGCAGGGCATGTTTACATCAGACAGTAATCAAGGCAGTTCGTTCATTCAGGAAACTACATGCAAGACCCCACCAAGCAAGAACAATGCATTCGACATCCTCTTTCATGACCAGCATCACACACATTGCAAATAGTCAGCATCCAACCATGATCATTGGAATCAATTTCATTAAGAGATGTGCAGCTCAGTTTGCAGATTAAGTAAAGACACAAATTGCAGCATGGCATTCTTTTCAAGAGAAGTCAAGAATTCAAATTACAGCAATAAGGGAGTTCCAATTGCAATTAAAAGAAAAGAGAGAGTGCATTGCTGTAGACACCCATTTTTGTCCTGTATCCTTTAATCTAAATCAATTTGTTTCTTAGTTGGCATTAGGGTCACTTAGGGGTATTTTGGTCATTTTTACACTAAGGGCATTTTGGTCATTTTCATATTCAGGGGCGCATTGGTCATTTTAAGTCCACCCTTAATTTAGATTAGCTAACTCATCTTGGTCATTTAGATTGCATTTGAAAATTCCAAAAAAATCTTAGAATGGGCATCTTTGGCATTTTTGCATATCTCATGGCTTAGCTTCATTTAGTAATCTAGCGTTGTTGCATTTCAATCAGGTAGTTTAAGTTCAATTTATTTCATTGGTTAATTAATCCTCAATTTAGCAATTAGTTAGACATCCCAGTAATTTGCATTAAAATCATTCTTGGTCAATTGTTAATTCATAATCTTGGTGGATTAGCTTTTTGCTAGCATTTAATTTATAGTAGATGGCATTCAAAATTCAAGAAAATACCCGAAAAAAAATGTCTTCCATATTGCATCTCACTTGCATACATAGTACACATCATATTTGCATAACAAAAAGGCACTTGGGCTTGTGACTACTCTTGATTGGATTTTTAGTTTTAGACTTAGTCTTTTGGCCTATTTGGTTCATGTTGAGCTTAAATGTAGGCATTTTATCTTTGGACTTATATTTAGACTTTGGATTTGCTTTTGGGCACCATTGTTTAAGAGAAACCCAATCCATTTCATATCTCTTGCTCCTTTAGTCAAACACCAAAAGATGATTCATTGTACAAATTTGCAAGTTTCGAGGAAAATGTCTTTTACAAATTGTTTTAATCGAACCCTTCCTGTTAGAAGTTCCTTCCCAAATCAGCCTCATTCTTTGTACTTCTCGTGCTCTAACCCGATTTTCAAATATGGTCATGTGCCTTTGCGTTGCTTCACAGCCTCACGCATTTAGCATAGAGTTCTTGCAATCTTAATGCTCATCTGCATAAACAATCATCATTTGCACTTTAGTAGATTTAAAACACCTTGATAGATTCTCAAAGCCACAATCTCACATTTCAGCATATGTCATAACTATGAGCTACATTTGCATCTTAGTAGAGTTAAAGCATTTCAGAGTCATATCCTCACATTCGTTTGTACATATCATATTTACTCACTGCACCATCCTCGTTTCCCATCATTCAAAATGATTTTGCAAGTGCATATGAGCAGTTCCATCATTCATTTTCAAAACAGGAAGATCCTAAAACAGAAAAGCATTTTATTCACCCTCCAATTACAGAAGTGCACTAGGCAAGGGCGTTCAAATAATTATTTGGAATTCAACACATCAAACACTCAAATTTTGGCAGTTTATCTTTAATATGAATCATGGCATACATTACACTGTCATTTTGCAGCAAATAGAGCACATTGCATTTAGCTTTTTTTTTTAGTAGCCTGAGTATACATTTCAGCAATAGACATAGCAGCAAACCACATCCAAATTTAAGCATCAGTTCCTTTAGTTTAGCATTGTAATTTCAGGACTAGTAAACATACACTGCATTTCATGTCAACCACAGAAAAACACAAGAAAATAGATCAAACATTGCACCAATCATGGCATTTCAGATAAGCTTTTTTTTACATCATAATTAGCATTCTAAGCTCATAGTTCAGCATAGCAAGCAAAGGCAAGACCAGTTCAATGAGAAACAAGGCAATTTCCTAAGCATTCAATCGCCAATCAACAAAGCAAAGCAGGCAATGCGCATATCAAACCAATACATAGCAATACAGGAAGTTCAAGGCATTTGCAAAGAGTGAGAATTTTTACCAGTGTTGACTCCAAGTGAACTTCAAAATGGCCAGCTCATTTCACACGTGTGCACAAGAAGCTCAACCTGTAAACAGAGAAAATAAGTGAACATAGGAAAAAAATCAACAAGAAAATTCAGTTACAAAGAGAAATAGCAAATTTACCTGAGAAGCAACCAAATGCCAGCTCACCCTGTTGACAGCGCATCATTCTCCCAACCTCATCATAATACATGGAATCTGCACAAAGGGACAAATTGGTTAGAGATAAGGGGAAGGAAAAACAAAATAGGGGAGGAAGAAGGGACTCTATACACAAAATTGAGGGGACTCTCTTTGGAAGAAGAAATTCAGTAGTCTCTCTGGGGGGCACACACTGAACTCTCGATTCTTTTTTCTCACACAGAGACGAAATTGGAAAAGGACACACAAGCTCTCTCTCTACCAAGCTCTCACCCTCTCTCCTACCAAGCCCTCACCTCTCCCTTTCAATACACCCTCTCTCTATCAAGTATCACCATTTTTTTCTCTCCCAGGCTCCACTCTCCTGCTCTCACCAGAAAAATACTCACAGAATCTCTCCCATTCACAACCCCCTCACTTCTTAACACACCCTCTTCGATCATCAAAACAACCACCCTCTCAACTCATGATTAGACATACACCAATCAATACACACTCATAAATACGCCAAGGACTCATCATGGTCTTGAAGAGCACAATGGAGATCATGGAGAGGATGTGCATATGTGGCAAGGAGGCTTGGAGAAGCTTGAAGATGCTAAGGAAGAAGTTTCAAGCTCATTGAAGTTGCCTAAGATGCCATTTGATCCATTGAAGATGCCATTAGGCCCAATGACAAGGGCAAGAGCTAAAAGGTTCAAGGAAGCTTTGTTGGCCTCATTAAAGTTCATCTTGAAGAGTTAAAGGCCATCAGAGATCATTTAAAGCCCATTGGAGACCATCATCAAAGGAATATTCCCATCGAATCCAAGATATGCATACTTCTTGAAATCGATGAGCATTAGGTCATTAGAGTTGTAATTTGGCCATTGTGGGCTTAATTCTATCTTAGATTAGTTATTTATTTAGTTAAGAACCTTATTTGGGTTGGGCCTTGTTTAATTAAGTCCAATCCATAGCTATTTTTTTTATTGGTTGTATTTTTGGATAGTTTCTAGAAGCCTCATTAGGGTTAGCCGCCTATGGCTATTGAGGAGGCGGTTTAGAGGGTTTCTAAGGGGGGGTTGCGCAAGCCTCATCCCTACATAAAGGCTCTACCTCCCTCTTGTAAACACAAGATTTGATTATCTTAGCTTCATTGTTCTAGTTTGAGCAAAACTTAGGGTTATTCAATCTTGTAGAGTCCTAGCAAATTATTAAGTTGTGATAACTTGATTATTTGTGAATCTTGTGTTCTTGAGTTGACAATTGCAGGTCTAATTGAAGACTTAAGGCCGACAAAAGAAGAGGAATCACCTTGTGAAGGTCATCGATCTACTCATCTAGAAGTTGAAGAAGTTCAAGTCGAGTTTGATAGATTTTCAAGGCTAGATTTGAATCTAATACAACTAGATTCGTATCAATTGGTAATCAGAGCATAGGTTGTCATCTTCAATCGGTAAATCTATCATTCTATTCATCTATCATCAAGTTTTTCATCTATCTCATTCATCAAAGTTCTTATCGCAACTTTCAATTTTCAAGATCTATAAATTCCGAAAATTCAAAAATTTATTGTGGCTTTATCCTAACTCCAATTGCTTTGAAATTTCAGATTTGGAGTCCTCATCCCTTGTAGTTTAATCGAAAAATATTTCACAAATAAAAAAAATAAAAAAATTTTCTACCAGAATCTTGTGAAATTTATTTTGGCTTCGTTTGAACTCGGAAAGCTTTGAAATTTGAGATCTAGACTTCTTT
>AWUE01017988.1:0-11679 GCA_001974825.2 Corchorus olitorius
AGTAATTCTTTTCTTCCTATTTTTTTTTCCTTCCCAACCCACCTCCCTTCCACTTCTGCAAATCTCTATCTCTGTCACGATATCATGTCGTCCTCCAGTAATTCGATTACCACAAACACTGGCTCTCTCCTCTCAAGCCAAAATCTCCCACTTCTTACCATCAATGCTGCTGCACACCTTCCAATCAAACTCAACACCAACAATTTCCCTTCCTGGAGAACCCAATTCCAGTCTCTTCTTATTGGTTTTGATTTACTAGGATATGTAGATGGATCCAATCCTAGTCCACCGAAAGAAATTGAGAAAACTGGAACAACTACTATGGTTGCGAATCCAGCCTTCGAGCATTGGCTCAGGCAAGATCGTTTGAATCTACATGGCATGATTGCCTCCTCATCTGAGACTGTTGTCTCACATCTCGCATCTGCTACTTCTTCCCATGATGCATGGGCAAAACTGAATAAACCTTTTGCCAACAAATCGAGATCGAGAATGATGTCTCTTAGAGAGAAGTTGACTACTCCAAGAGGTAGCAAGTCAATTTCAGAGTATTTTCAAACTCTGAGGAGCACAGCTGATGAGCTGGCTCTGGTCGATACAGTGATTAGTGAAGATGAACTGGTGATCCATGCGTTGAATGGTGCTGGAACTGAATACAGAGAATTAGCTGCTGGTATTCGAGCTCGAGAATCTTATATCTCCTTTGAAGAGCTCCTTGACAAGTTTGTTGATTATGAAGAGCTATTGAAAAAGCAACAGGTTGCAACTGACTACAACATTCCTACTGCTCAGTTTGCAAACAGAAACACTGCAAGGCCAAGAGGCAGAGGTAACTATTACAGAAATTCTTCAAATCAATATGCACCTCAAAAGCACAATTTCAATTCCTATCAACCTGCAAAAAGAATTGTTTGTCAGTATTGTGAAAAGCCAGGACACACAGCTAGAATGTGCTATCAGATACGGCCAAAAGATCAACCAAGTCCAACTGCCAATTTAAGCACAACTCAATCACCAACAGGGTGGATTGTTGACTCTGGTGCGAATCACCATGTGACCAATAAGGTGCAGAATCTTCAGATTGCTCAAGATTATGATGGTCCAGATAGTCTTTTGATTGGTGATGGCACAGGTCTCTCTATAACTCATACTGGTTCTACTTCAATTAAGCCTTCTAATCATTCTTTGTCTCTAACAAATGTTCTTTGTGTACCTCACTCCAAATCAAATTTGGTTTCTGTTTCCCAATTAACTGAGGCTAATGATGTTTCTGTTGAATTTTTCTCTAAAAATTTCATGGTGAAGGATTTGCACACAAAGGAACCAGTGGCACACGGCCTGAATAGAGGAAGACTTTACTACTTCTCAAACACCAAGCCAATCATCAACACACCAGCTTTAGCAATGGTAGGAACCAAGACAAACCTTGAAACATGGCACCAGAGGCTTGGTCACCCAAACTCTAATGTACTGCATTCTGTTTTAAAGTCCTTTTCATTACCTTGTTCTTCATTTAAAGATTTCAGTTCATGTAATGCTTGTTATTGCAATAAAAGGCATCGTTTGCCTTTCTCTACATCAAACATTATTAGCAGAGGACCTTTAGATGTCATATATACAGATGTATGGGGGCCTGCTCGAGTCACATCTGACCAAGGTTTTAGATACTATGTTGCCTTTGTTGACTTATACACGAGGTACACTTGGTTCTATCCTATTAAATGCAAATCTGATGTCTTTGTGTTATTACCCAAATTCAAAAACCTTGTGGAAAACTATTTCAAAACTAAGATTGTAACTGTTTTCTCAGATTGTGGGGGAGAATTCGAAAAACTTAAGTGTTTTTTCTCTAACCTTGGTATTCAGCACTTACAAACACCCCCACATACACCTCAACACAATGCTATTGTGGAAAGGCGACATAGGTCCATTGTTGAAAAGGGATTAACTTTATTGCATCATGCTTCCATGCCATTACAGTATTGGCCTTATGCTTTTTCAGCTGCTGTTTACCTCCTAAACAGACTCCCAACCCAAGTCTTAAAACAACAAAGTCCCTTTCAAAAGCTTTTTCAACAGGAACCTAATCTCGTGAAATTGAAAGTTTTTGGATGCCTCTGCTATCCTTGGTTGAAACCATATGCTCAGCATAAAATGGAAGCTAAGTCTCGCCCATGTGTTTTCCTAGGTTATTCAAAAAATCAAAGTGCATATCTTTGTTTGGATTTGTCTAATCATAGGATTTTTGTCTCGAGACATGTTATGTTTGATGAAGCAAAGTTTCCTTTTAAGAGTTTTAATGCAGCAAACAAAGCTACCGGTGCCTCACATGCCCTTTGGAATCCAGCCTTTGACACACAAGTTGAAACACTATCCTTTATACAGAATACAACTACAACTCAAACACCTTCCCAGACTTGCCAAACACAAATAATGAAATGCCTTCAACACCTGCCACATCAGAATCCTCTTTTGAGTCTTCTCCTCTATCTGCATCAACTAAGGCTACAACAAATCAACCACTGGCTCCTGCGTGTGCATCTCCAACATCAGCAACAACAACAGAAAATGTTCTTCCTTCAGGTAGCCAAATTCAAAGAACTCATTCTATGGTTACTAGATCTTAAAACAATATTTTTAAGCCTAGAGTTATGTACACTGCTACTAAACATCCTCTTCCAGAGACAATTGAACCGACCTGTGCTACTCATGCCATTAAAGATTCCAACTGGAAAACAGCTATGCTTGAAGAACTTGATGCTTTGAACAGAAATGGAACCTGGGATTTAGTACCAGAACCACCAAATTGCAATATAGTAGGCTGCAAATGGGTTTTCAGGATAAAAAGAAATGCAGATGGATCCATCTCCAGATATAAAGCCAGATTAGTGGCCAAGGGCTTCACTCAACGCCCTGGAATTGACTTCACAGAGACATTTAGTCCAGTTGTGAAGCCAGTCACAATCAGATTAATTCTTTGTCTTGCAGTGTCAAATGGATGGTCTCTCCAACAACTGGATGTTAACAATGCATTTCTGCAGGATGAGCTTCAAGATGAAGTTTATATGAAGCAACCCCCTGTACTGTATGATAAGCAGAATCCCAACTTGGTGTGTAAGTTAAAGAAGGCTATCTACGGTCTAAAACAAGCACCCCGTGCTTGGTATTGTGCCTTAAGCAGTTTTTTGATCTCTTCTGGTTTTAGAAATTCGGTGGCTGACACATCTCTTTTCATATATCAATCTGGAATTACCATTGCTTATATGCTGGTTTATGTTGATGATCTGGTCTTAACAGGAAACAATAAAGAATTCCTTGCCAAATTTACTCAGGAATTGGCAACTAAATTCTCTATTAAGGATCTTGGCAATCTTAACTACTTCTTAGGAATTGAAGTAACTACTACCAGTTCAAGTCTTTTTCTGTCTCAGTCTAAGTACATTGCTGACTTGTTGAGCAAAGCAAATATGACAGGTGCCAAGGAATGCAGCACACCACTCTCCACCTCAAATGCTTTGGTATTAGATGATGGCACTGCCTCTGTTGATGAAACTGAGTTTCGAAAACTGATTGGATCACTGCAGTATCTCACTCTTACAAGACCAGACATCTGCTTTGCAGTGAACAAACTATCCCAATTCATGCATAAGCCCACAACCCTTCATCTACAAGCTCTAAAAAGGGTCTTGCGATATCTGAAAGGAACAATGCTGCATGGATTTTATATTAGAAAAGAGGAGAAACTGTCTCTAACTGCATACACAGACTCTGATTGGGCAGGAAGTCCGGATGATAGAAGATCTACTTCTGCATACATTCTATATCTTGGCAAAACTCTTGTTTCTTGGTGTTCCAAGAAGCAAAAGGCAGTGGCACGATCATCCACAGAAGTTGAATACAGGGCAATTGCCACCAGTGTCTCTGAGCTTACTTGGATTCAGTCCATTCTTCATGAGTTAAATATTTCTTTACCAACAGCACCATTGGTTCTATGTGATAATTTGAGTGCAACATACACTTGTGCGAATCCTGTTTTTCACACAAGGATGAAACACTTGGCACTTGACTATTTTTTTGTAAGAGAAAAGGTGAATCAAGGACATCTTCAAGTGCAACATATTTCAACAGTTGATCAATTAGCAGATGCACTAACCAAGGCACTACCCAAAGACAGATTTCTTACACTTTTGTCCAAGATTGGCGTCTCCAAGGGATCCTCCATCTTGCTGGGGAGTATTGGAGGGAATATGGATTTTAAATCCTAAAGAGATAGAGATAACCTTAGCTTAACCTTACCCTTAACAGAATTCTAACTTCTGTTTAAATATTTGTAAATCAGATTTATCTTATCACTATACTTGTATTTATACCCTTTGAATATTCAATACAGAACAGACTTCTTTTCCCAAATTATCATTCTTTACCATTCAGGGGTTCATGGCTTCAGGTCTTGGTTTGAGAAATCTATGACTGGAACCTTCACCATGGTTTCGCTGTTCATCTCTGTTTTCATTAAAGTTGGAAAGTTTTCATCTTTCTTGTGATTGACTTAACGTGATATTAATAATCAAACCGATTATACCTACCAGGAATAATCAAGCCGATTATTGAGGAGATATCATTATAAAATCGATTAATTAACTATGATCTTCATTCTTTTCTTTTTTTTTTTTTGAGAATTTAGTAGTTAGTACTACTATACATGAAGACCTGAATTGGCAGCTGGAATATATTCCATTAAGGGAAGTTTCTATAGGTAAATTAATTGGTGAGATTTAATAAGCCAAAATGCACAAAAGGTAGCAATTAGCAAATCATATATGACTTTCAATTGTTTGCAACATGCGCTGCATATTATTAAGTAATTATTATTTGACCACTTTTATATAATCATAGCATTTGCAAATCTTAAGTTTAAAATAGTTAAGTTCATTAACCAACCTTATAATAATTGTATAATGTATTCAATAGTCAACTAAAATTCTAAAAGTGTGTTATATATATTCTGCCCTGAAACTAGAGTTTCCTTGAGGCCACATCACGTTAATTTAAAGGTCCAGGAGAAGTGAAATTAACGAAAACACATTCAGATAGCACAGTAATAGAACAATATTACAATTCCCTCTCACTCTGGGGCTTTGCTCTTATACGGTTATACCTCAACTCTGTCTACTCAATAGCATTCCTCTGTATCCTGAGGTAAAGTGAGACAAACGCTCAAAATGCAGAACTCAAATGCTTGGTTTAACAAGGAATTCTTTGTCTACATGTTTTTATTCACTCGACGTACGTTTTCTTGTCTCGCAGAATTCAGATCCATATTTCAGCATATTCTTGTTCATTTTCAACATTGCATCGTTTATCGGAGGCCTTGTTAGAATAGTGTTCATGGATATATAGTTTTGGCGATTGGAGAAAGATGGTAGGACAAATCTCTCTCTCGTTTTACATATTAATGGCGAATTATGCAGTTTATGAAGGGATGGTAATCAGGAAGGACAAGGCCAGTATTCCATCAATATCTGTTACTTTATTATCTGCTGTATTTTCAGTGATTATCTTGTCAGTAGGATCTGTCATTTTGTGTTAGATTATGACGCATTTGAAACAAAACTATCATGTTCTTAATTTCTATAAGTCAATAATTGTAAATGAATCGCTTTGAGCTGTACAGCATATTTCCATTCATGTATAATACAGTCAGAAAGTGATCATCTTTCTACCCACTTGCCAAAAGCCCAAAACTCTTTTGTCCACTTAATCTTATTTTACATTTTAGGGCGTTTGGTTGAGGAATCTTTGATTCCCATAGGGGATGATTAGTCATAATAATGTAAGATGACGGTTAATATGACTCTGTCCCTAATTCCACATCTTAATTTTTTCGTGTGGAATCTTCTTTCTGCACCAACAATGGCCTTGCAATTAAATGGATATAAAATACATATGCATATGTTAACGCACAATATATCTCAAATTAACCTCAATACAATAAGAGAGAAAAAAAAATCAATGGATGAAGCAGCAAATACTTCTATCAATGACAACATGAGATGGAGTCTTCATGGCATGACTGCACTTGTTACTGGTGGAACCAAAAGAATTGGGTTCGATTTTTCTTTCCCTTTTCTTAATTTCCTACAGTTGTTCACCAGATTATATGTTCTTGCAAATTTGATGATCTAATTTTGTATTTTCTAGATACAAGTTACTATAATTTGTCAGGAACTGAATTTTTTTCTGTCTGGTTGAAATCAGGCATGCAATCGTAGAGGAATTAGCAGGACTAGGAGCAAAAGTACATACATGTTCTCGAACCGAAACTGATCTCAACAAATGCTTACTTGAATGGCAAGCAAAGGGTTTCGATTTCGAAGTTACAGGTTCAGTCTGTGATGTTACATCTCAGGCTCAAAGACAAGAGCTACTAAGCACCGTCTCCTCTGAATTTAATGGCAAACTTAACATCCTGGTAAAATTAATTCCTTTCGAAATCTTGCTTCCCCTATCTGGTTTGGCTTGCTGTTAATATATAACTTGTTGATGCAGATTAACAATGTGGGAACGAATATTGCAAAACCGATTTCAGAGCACACAGATGAAGAAGTTTCATTTCTTATAAACACCAACTTGCTTTCAGCTCAGAAGTTGAGCCTAATTGCTCACCTCTTTTGAAAGCTTCAGGTGCAGGAAGTGTTGTGTTTCTCTCCTCTACTGCTGGCCTAATACCAGTAAAATCCGCGCCTGTTTATGGAGTAATGAAAGGTAACTTTCTTGTAAAATATATAGATAGAAAAATCATTCTGAAATTAAAGATTTCCATTGAATTCTAATTTCTGCTCTCTTCTCTTTGATTCCTTTATTAACCAAATAATAATATGAAATTCTTAACATGATTTAATTTGTTTCAGGGGCCATGAACCAGCTTACAAAACAATTGGCATGTGAGTGGGGAGGAGATAATATTAGGGTCAATGCTGTTGCACCTGCCTTGATCAGAACTCCCCTTAGTGAAGCTGTAAAGATTTTCACCTCAACATTTCATTACTAATATCCTAACAAATAACAATAAAATTATAGAGGGTCAGACTAAATAGTGTACAAAACTTTTCAAAAGCACTGATTGCAATTGTGTTTCCATTCCCCTTTTGCAGTATTTTGCCAACGAAAGCTCAGTTAAGGCATTCATAAGTCGAACCCCAATGGGACGAACTGGAGAGCCGAAGGAGGTATCCTCGGTGGTAGCATTCCTCTGCCTACCCGCGGCTTCTTATGTAACAGGGCAGATCGTTTGCGTTGATGGAGGGATTACTTTGAACGGTCTCCTCTTCCCATATAACATTTCTTGAAAAATCTATACAACAACCCTAATTAATTAAGCCCAAATTTATAATGTGTAAGATACCTTGTATTCCAAGAAGAAATATCATGGGCTGGGAATAAAAATGTGGATTGTCAAGTGAGAGCTCCTTGTAACTTTTATTATAATTCATCTCAAACCAAAATGGAGAAGGCTCTTTCTACTTCACTCACTACAAGAAAACCAGTAAATTGCGACCAACAAAATTGCAACACCACCAGTCCTTGCAGATTTGTAACGGCATTTGCGATGCTACGAAACGAAGGAGACCAACTTGGTTGCAAATTTCGTTCCAATTGGCCTTACAAAACGTGTCGTCGCAAATCAATTGCAAAAGTCGTTGCAAAGTTTTCGCACCAAATGGCGCGCCTTGCAATGGTTAAAAAAAGTAAATATTCGTTGCAAATTTTGGAACCGTTGCTATTGTTTTCTAAACCAATTATGTAGTAGGTAGTTTTGTAGCAATATTGATTTCCTTTAAGGGTTTATTTTAGAATTAATTAAATTAAGTATGAATGTAATAAGATTTTTTTTTTAATAATTTGTTTATGCAGATAAACTCATTTTTTTTAATCATCTTTGTTTTCACTTAAAAAAAAATTGGAGTATCTTTAATAAAAACATATTTATCCTTTATTGTGTCTTCCTTCCACCCAAACAAAATTAAGAGTTTTGATTATGAATAGGCTAAATTCAAATACCAACTTTAATTATTTTTTACTAAAAAAAAAAGAAGAAAAGACTCAATAATTTTTGTTTTTAGTAAATTTTCAATCGTCTCTTTAGTAAATTTTCAATTGAAGAGAAGTAGAGTGCCTGAGTTCATGGTACAAATTAATTTACAAGGCTGGTATGTGATGGAAAAAAATTAAAATTATTTTTTATTAAAATTATTTTGTTTTTTATATATCACATTTAATTCAATATAAATTGGTTAGATTAAACTATATAGACTAATTTATCAATTTTTTAATATATCTTTCAATATAATTGTTCTTTGTTCGTTGTAAAAAGAAAGATATTTTAATTCAATAATTTGGTCAATAAGTATAGGCTTACATTCATTAAAAAAAAGAATTTATTCGAATTAACATTTAGTCATACTTTTTTACTTCTATTTAGTCAATTAAGAGAGTAAGTTTTTTTTTTATGCGAGTAAAAGTCCATTATTTGAAATTAATAATTAGAACGAATGAAATTATCAATTAGGTATACTTTTTCCAATATAAAAAAGAAAAAAAATACCTTAGTCATCTCAGGAAAACCGAATGAAATTATCAATTTATAATGATTTACTTATTAAAAAATTTCTTAAAGTTTAATCGATTTTACTATACAATTTAGCTGATTCTCGTAAATTAAAGCATGTTAAGCAATATATATTATTTTAGGGTCATATTCATATATTTGTTTAAGTTTGTCAAGGAGTTCTCTTTTCTTCTCCACAAAAGATTTCTTTCATTTGTTTATGCATTAATTAAATCAAAGCATTATGAGTGAAGATCCAATTACACAGAGTGTAAAACACTAGTTTGACACAATTTTTCAACCCTTAGATCTAAGGGAACCAACGGACAAGATTAAAACTAAATTTATTAAAAAAATTTCTCTCTCACCCAAATACATTCTCACGCGTCGTTTCTTTATTTTCCCTCTCCGGCTCTCTCTCTTCCTCCACCAATGATGAATTCCGATTAATTTCTCCCCTTTTTAACTTTCAGAAAATTTCCAATTTCCATCAGATTGTTGATCACAATAAACAGGTATTACAAGACTTATGTGGCCTCCACCTTGCCCAGGCCGTTTCTTTCCGGAAACATGAACGCAACCACAAGCAATCTCCAGAAATTTCTCTAAGCACCTTGGTGAAATTTTCCCTCTAAAAAATGGGTCAATAGTATCATAAATGGTTCTGTGTTTTATGCATCTAATAACACACTCAACAAAATGTATTTCAAATTTGATTACTCGTCGACGGCAGAGTACTTCAAACAGAACAACCCCAAAGGAATAGACGTCTGATTTGAGAATCAGTACAGATGTTTGGAAACGCTCCGGATCCTAATACCCAAATGTACCAATAATTGTTGTCGACAAAGATTCATAGCCCTCACGTGTGAGATGATATTCCCACTTGTGATCACTTATTAATTTGAGTGGAGCATTTGGCACAATGGAAGTTCCTATCTCGGACAACCCAAAATCCGAGAGCTTAGGAACCAATTGTTCGTCCAAAAGTATATTTTTGGTCTTGATGGGTCTTGATGTCTCGGTGAATTATTGCACAGCTCCAGTGTGATGGAAATTTTCTGAAAGTTAAAAAGGGGAGTAATCGGAATTCATCGTCGTGGAGGAAGAGAGAGAGAGAGGGGAGAGGCGCGTGAGAATTTATTTGGATGGGAGAACTTTTTTTAGTATATTTAGTTTTAATCTCGTCCATTGGTTCCCTTAGATCTAAGGGCTGAAAATTTGTATGTAATTGGATCTTCACTCAAGCATTATTATCTTTATATATTTTTCCTCTTTATAGTGAAAGATCATGGAAAAAGGAAAAAACCAATATATGGAAATTAAAAAATTTGTCAATAAAGTTGTAACTCACAATAATTAGATTAGTAGAACCTTGAATGTATTAAACAAATAAATTAATTACAAATTAAACTTACATCTCGCACGAGAGTTGAACCCAAGACCTCATGGTTCAACTATACCAAATCCATGGTCCAAGTATGCCAAATCCTTCCAAGTTTATATCATTTTCAGTCATTTTACCACTGTACCACATTATTTCACACAATATCAAACACCAATTACAATTTTCTTTTGCAATCTTAAAAAGTACTTTTAAAACACTTCCTCAAACCGAACTTTTTCAAACAGAAGTACCAAACTAAGCCTAATTTGTGATTTTACAAGAGCGTTCAAATTGGTTATTTTTATTTTGATTTTATTAAAGAGTACAAGAGCGTTCAAATTGACAAGAAATGATCAAAAAAGCTGATGCAAAATAGCCAAGACATATTTGGTTATCTTTAACATGGTTGCATTGAGACCGTTAAAATCATCCAAAGGAGTATTTTGGCAGTCAGTAACATTACCGATAACATATTGAAGACTTTGATACGATTTATCAAACTTCAACTCATCAAAGGCTGTGAGGCTGTCCTGCATGGAATTCACACTATCATTATAGAAATCGCGGCAATTTACAGCCCACCCCCAAGATGGGTAATCAGGTTGATTACCCACCCAATACTCTGAAACTATCAATGAATTTCTGGCATTCCAAGCTGTTATCTCCAAGGCAATCCTGGCAAGCCCTGTTAAGTTGGAGATGAAGCTTCGAGGATCTGATTCCAACAGTGAGATGCAGTCTTGAGGATTCTCTGTCTTGTTACAAGCCGTTGCTATTAAGGCCTTCCCTGTTTCCTGACCTATTGATGTCAAACGGTGTAGTCTTCGGTGCTCCCATTGTGATGCTCCCACTTTTCAATGTGATGCTCCCATTTAATTTTGACCATTGGATGCAATATCTATTTTCCTAACCGTCGGATACTAAAAGATTTAACCTGCTAAACCGGTTTTAAAAACCTTTTGGAATGAATTCTTATATATGTGGTAGTTCTCGTGATAGATTTTTACACCTTTTTTATTCAAACCGTTGATATCAATTACTTTTTTTACTTGATTTATTATTTTTTCTCTAATTTTTTTATTTTTTATTCTTTTCTTCTCCGTTGATATTGGGTTAGTGATCTAGTAAAAAATTAAAAAAATAGAGAAATAATAATAATAAATCAAGTAAAAAAAGTAGTTGATATCAACGGTTTGAATAAAAAAGGTGTAAAAATCTATCACGATGACTACCACACACGAATTCATTCCAAAAGGTTTTTAAAACCGGTTTAGCAGGTTAAATCTTTTAGTATCCGTCGGTCAAGAAAATAGATAATGCATCCAATGGTCAGAATTAAATGGGAGCATCACATTGAAAAGTGGGAGCATCACAACGGGAGCACCGAAGTCTCCACCATGTCAAACATTGGTTCAGAACAAGGAGAGGAATTAGAGTCATGATTATGGTTAACAGGGGGAATTGAGTACCCATTTTTTTTTGTATGAAATGAAGACTTATTACAATGAATTAGATGCTTCTTATATATCATATGTATCTGCAATCAAAATGGGCCATTTGTTTTAGTTATGGAAGACATCTATCAGCATTGACCGAGGCTGGGGGTTGGTGAATCTGTATCTGCAATCACAATCTAAGTATTTAATACCATTTTAAAGCTATTGTCACGTAATTAAATTGGATA
>AWUE01017989.1:0-22332 GCA_001974825.2 Corchorus olitorius
CTAACGTGTACTGCCGAACAAATATACCTTCTGTCCCTTCCTCATCCTTAATTTTCTCGTCTGGAATCTTCTTTCTGCAACAACAATGGCCTTGCAATTAAATGGATATAAATACATATGCATATGTTAACGCACAATATATCTCAAACCTCAATACAATATAAGAGGAAAAAAAAATCATGGATGAAGCAGCAAATAGTTCTAGCAATGACAACATGAGATGGAGTCTTCATGGCATGACTGCACTTGTTACTGGTGGAACCAAAGGAATCGGGTTCGATTTTTCTTTCCCTTTTCTTAATTTCCTACAGTTGTGCACTAGATTATATGTGTCTTGCAAATTTGATAATCTAATCATGTATATTCTAGATACAAGTTACTATAATTTGTCAGGAATTAAATTTTGGTGTCTGGTTGAAATCAGGCATGCAATCGTAGAGGAATTAGCAGGACTAGGAGCAAGAGTACATACATGTTCTCGGACCGAAACTGATCTCAACAAATGCTTACTTGAATGGCAAGCAAAGGGTTTCGATTTCGAAGTTACAGGTTCAGTGTGTGATGTTACATCTCAGGCTCAAAGACAAGAGCTACTAAGCACTGTCTCCTCTGAATTTAGTGGCAAACTTAACATCCTGGTAAATTAATTCCTTTTGAAATCTTGCTTCCCCTATCTGGTTTGGCTTGTCGTTGTTCATATATAATTTGTTGATGCAGATTAATAATGTGGGAACGAATGTTGCAAAACCAATTT
Organism: Corchorus olitorius; assembly: GCA_001974825.2. Taxonomy (NCBI): domain Eukaryota; kingdom Viridiplantae; phylum Streptophyta; class Magnoliopsida; order Malvales; family Malvaceae; genus Corchorus; species Corchorus olitorius. The sequence continues at coordinate 755 of AWUE01017989.1, forward strand.
CAGAACACACAGATGAAGAAGTTTCATTTCTTATAGACACCAACTTGCTTTCAGCTCAGAAGTTGAGCCTAATTGCTCACCCTCTTTTGAAAGCTTCAGGTGCAGGAAGTGTTGTGTTTCTCTCCTCAATTGCTGGCCTAATACCAGTAAAATCCGCGCCTGTTTATGGAGTAATGAAAGGTAACTTTCTCGCAAAATATAGATAGAAAAATCATTCTGAAATAAAAGATTTTCATTGAATTCTAATTTCTGCTTTATGCTCTCTGATTCTTTTATTAAACCAAATAAAATGAAATTTTTAACGGGATTTGATTTGTTTCAGGAGCCATGAACCAGCTTACAAAACACCTGGCATGTGAATGGGGAGGAGATAATATAAGGGTCAATGTTGTTGCACCTGCCTTGATCAGAACTCCCCTTAGTGAAGCTGTAAAGATTTTTTTCACTTCAACATTTCACTACTTATTAATAAATAATTGTACTGTATTTGTGTATGGCTAGTCAATCAAATTATAGACGGTCAGAGAATATAGTGTAAATTGGGGAAGCTTCATTAGAGCAATAATGTGTCCCAAACTTTTCGAAAGAACTGATTTCATTCCCGTTTTTGCAGGTTTTTGCTAACGAAAACGCAGTTAAGTCATTCATAACTCGAACTCCAATGGGGCGCACTGGAGTGCCAAAGGATGTATCCTCAGTGGTGGCATTCCTCTGCCTACCTGCAGCTTCTTACGTAACAGGGCAGATCATTTACATTGATGGAGGGATTACTTTGAACGGATTCTTCTTCCCATCAAACACCTCTTGAAAAATTTAAATAGAAACCCCAAACCCAATTTATAATGTGTTAGATTAGATACCTTCCAAGAAAAAAAAAGAAAGAAAAAGACAAAAAGGGCTGAGAGCTCCAAGCCTAAAATGGAGGAGGTTCTTTGAATTCCTCTGTTTCTAAGTGTCAAGTTTAGTTGTGTTGTTATGATTAATATAAAATAATTCAATTCTCAATGAGAAGGAAGCTTATTCATGGCCCATGAATGATCATAAAACAGGTTAAAATAAGGCATAGATAATTTTATCCTTGATTAGATTAAATTGATGAAGAAATTATGCTATATATATAAAGTAAGTAGCAGAACACTAGGGTCTAGGAGTCAAGCAGTTTAGATACAAATTCATCAATGTTCGTATCTGAACTTCCACCTTCATCAATTGCCTCTCTGGCCAATATTTTCCACTTGTTAGCATTTTTCTTAACCTCTTTTCCCTTCTCTCCTTCCATAAGTGCCTTCAGACACAATGCTATAACTTCTCTATTCGCGGTACCTGTCTCATCAGGCTGAGCTCGTATTCCGGTTCCCCATATATCCACTACATACTTGGCGTTGGTGAATTGGTCAGTCCATTGAGGCATGGCCACCATTGGAATTCCAAAACTAAGAGCTTCAATCACAGAATTGAATCCGCAATGTGTTACGAAGCATCCTATTGACTCATGAGCTAACACCTTCAGCTGCGGGCACCATTTTACCACCATGCCTTTCCTAGATTTCTCTTCTATGATGAAGTTGGCTGGTAGCTTTGCCTCTTCTGATTCCCTCACAACCCATAAGAAGTAGCAGTTGCTTCCTATCAAGCCCCAAGCCAGCTCTTGCATTTGCTCCATTTCTAGCTCTACCATACTCCCAAATGAGACGTATACAACTGAACCATTTGGCTTGTCACTTAGCCAACTCATGCATGTGTTACTATTTGGGTTAAAGAGATTTAACTCGTAGTCTTTGTCATTAGCTTCAAGTACTGTTGTGTCTAGATGCAGAGATGGAAGACTTGGTCCAATTGTCCCCACTTTCCAAAGTTTTGACATCCAATCCACCACCTGAAAAAAATACAAAATTAATTAGTCACAAAAACCTTTCATATAGTAATAATCAATCAAATTATTATATGCAAAGCAAAGCAATGTATTGTACCTCTTTCTCCAATTCATAAAAACTGTTAAAAAGTACCCAATCAGCTTCATCAATATTGGAGAATTGATTCATTACTACATCAAACCAAGCTGGAGAATATCCATAAAAGTACAGAGATGATGGAGTCTCGGAAGGCTCAAGCAACGGTAACCCAGGAAGCAAAATCTTAGACCCTGAGAGTGGCAACTGAATAAATCCCTTGTGAACATGGTAATAAATGCTGTTGACAGCGCAAGATTGTGTGAAAAACACCACTCCATGGACCCCAAGTTGCTTTGCTACATCAAATGCCCATTGCTGCCAAAAATCCATCATAGACAAGTAGTTTAACAGGACGACCCATATCATCAAGTTTCTTGATTAAATTAGCCAAAGTTTGTGACCCAACGGACCGAAAAGTTGTCAGGTAGGCCTCAGGGCTCTCAGCCTGTGCATATCCACCTTCATCGAAGCCGTCAGAAATGACTTCGACATCAAGAGAGCTATTGAGCTCTGTTTGGATAGACTTGGAGGTGAAAATTGTGGTTGCAAGTGTGACTTTAACACCTTTTGAAACTAAACGATTGGCAAACCGAAGCATGGGACTGATGTGGCCTTGGGCAGGGAAAGGCAGGACTAGAACGTGAGCTCTAATTACTCTGTTTTCCATGCTCATTTCTCTCTGATTAAAGTTTAATTTTAGTCAATGATTAAAGTTTAATTCTTTCCCTTTTGGTAATCAAGCCATATGAACCAACAACACAAGTTGGATGACCCGTTTGATTGAAAGGCTAAGACATGAACATCAAGTCAAGAAAAGCCTAATTTAGGCTAGGCAGCCCTTCGAGGACCTTCCTTCTGCCCAATCATATATGCTTTTATTGGCAGTGAAAGCTACGTTTAACTAACATTTTTAGCTTGATTGACGATTGTTAGGAATTTGTGCTTGAAATGTAACATATAATAAGTAATTATTGCATTTTAAAGGTGATTACTTATAAGATGTGAAAACAGAACAAACCCTTTTTTATTTTTAAAGTAAAAGGGGTTTCATATTATTGTTTATTTTTTTATGAATGAATGCAATATGGGTTACCTTTTTCTTTTTCTAATTTGGCTTCCTAATGGTAGATTTCAACGCAATAGAAAAGAAGATCGAATCAAACTAAAATAAAATAAAATAATCAAATTGATTATATACATAGTACAAATTACATTTCATTTTCATCATTTAAGAAAACCAATATCCAAAGAACGATACTATTCCTCCATTGACAAAAAGACTTAGAATGAGTTATAGTATTCTGAATTTATGATAGAGTATAGTAATGTAAAAAGAAAAAAAAGACAATCAAACTGTTCTGAACTAACCACAGGGGGTTTATCTGGCACTGAGATCAGAAAATGCAGTGAATTCGCTTCCTGTAAGAGAATAATCCGACTGACTAAAAACTGGGGGCATGGCTGGCCAAACAAACGATGGCCTTTGTTGTGGAACTTGCGGTGGATCAGCTTCTCCTGTTAGAACAGCCAAAACAGTTTTCATAGAAGGCCTGTAATGTGGGTTTGGATGGCAACAGGCTAAACCCAAAATTAGTGTAGATTCCACTTCCTTTTCATTAAATTCCCCATCCAACTTGGAATCCACGGCTTCTGTAATCTTACCTTTTCTGTAAAATTCCCATAGCCAATTCACAATGCTATTGTTATAATTATTCAACTCACTCTGATTTCCAGGCTTCCTTCCACAGATAACTTCCAGGACAAGTATCCCATATGAGTAAACATCTGTTTCAACTGTTGCCCTACTAATGAGGAAAGTTTCTGGTGCCATGTAACCCGGTGTGCCTGCAATTTCTATAGTGGAATGGTGTGTTTTTTCTCTTTGTTGAATTGTTCTTGCCAATCCGAAATCCCCCAACCTAGCATTGAACTCTGAATCCAGCATTATGTTGCTCGATTTTATGTCCCGGTGAAGCACCCTCTTTTCACTCCCATTGTGAAGATAGTCTAATGCCTCTGCTACTCCTTGTATAATCATGAGCCTTGTTTCCCAACTGAGATTCGGTTGAGACGGTTCATCTTGGGATGCTTTGTCATCATAAAATATGTATTTGTCAAGGCTTCCATGGGGCATGAATTCATAGACAAGAAGGAGCTCTCGATTTTCGTAACACCATCCGACCAACTTCACAAGGTTTTTGTGATTGAGGTTACCAATTGTTGTGACCTCGGCTATGAACTCTTGACTTCCTTGATTTGATTTCTTGGAGACTCTTTTGACAGCTATCTCCTTTTCTTTCCAAACTCCCTTATAAACTGTCCCGAATCCGCCTTTTCCAAGCTTGTTCTTGTGATTGAAATTCCCTGTTGCATTTCTTAGTTCTCTCAATTTGAACCGTCTTGGCGCCGTGGTGCTCTTAATATGATCTTCTATATTTGGATACGCCCCTTCAAGATCATATTTTTTAGATTTCCTGCTCCAATATATGTAGAAACCAATTCCACATGCCAAAGCAAGAGCAACAACAGGAACAAGAATCCAAACCCACAAAAGATTTGAATTCTCACCCACATCTTCACCCTTGAAATCCCAAGCTCTTATACAATTCAGTTGTGTGAAATTCCCTGTTGAAGCTGAGAATCCCACGAAAACATTTTCAGGAAGAAGTTCTTGGAGATTAAGAGGCACTGAAAATACCAAATTTGCCGTTTCATTTACCTTGGAAACAAAAACACTCATGTTTTGGCCATCATATTGAACATTGACTTTAACATCTTCACCTATGGAAAGATTAACACCATAATTACTCAATGGCTCTTGTAAAGTCGAGTAACAACTGTTAATGTCCAATCCGACATGGTTATCGTCAAGATCTTCCTCGTAACTCTTCCTTGTGTCAAACTCCACGCCAACAACACTGGCCTGAGTGGTTCCATTTGTGGTTGAATTCACGATCCCAAGCCATTGCCCATGGCTATCAATTGGAACGTCTGAATCCGCACTTAGTATAAAAGCCAAACCTTCCCCAACATCTGGGGAATCCTTGTTACTGATATTAATGACGAAAGTTGTGTTGAAAGTTGCAGTTCCTTTCTTTTTGCTCCATAGCCTGAACATTTTTCCATAATAAGCCCTTCCAGACGTATTTCGAATGTCTCCATTAAGATCAGGTGTGATTTGAAGGGCATCTCTGAATATATTGGAAATGGAATCGTTGCTCAGGAGGAGATCTTTTCTGTCGTCTTGTTGGAAATCTGAAAAGCTGAAATCAAAGCAATTTACACTGCGAGAAGCAAAAAGCAAGGCTATTAAAGTTAGTAAAAACTTGATTACTGGGAAAGTAGCCATGTTTAATTGCAGGTGAAGAAGGAAAGATCAGGATGAAAAGTAATAAAGGCACAAGTTTGGTTGGTTTCTGAAGGATGATTATGTGTTCATACTTCATTAATTACAAGAGTTTAATGTGTAAGCTTGGTCTAGTTTAGAGGTCTGTTGAAGGAAGCTACTTGGTATTTTCTGCTATGTCGAAAATTACTGCATGCTGAAATTGGAAACGAGCAAAAGAATCTTCAAAAGAGAAACGCAATTAAATTGTGCATTGACCAACTTCATCATAGCCCTTGTCTTAATTAGATTTAATATGAAACCATATAATTCGAGAGAATAAAGTCGACAATAATTAATTGATGTGATCATCTTTGTCCTTAGAGAGTTAATGGCAAAATGGGCGGGCGGCACGAAGCCCAGCACGGCCCAGCCCATTATGGGCCGTGCTGGCTTGATCAATATTATATTTTTAGTGGGTTGTGCCAGCACGGTCCATTAGTCATGGATGGGCTGGGCAATCTTTTGGTGGCACATGGGCTAGCACGGCACAATCCATCAAAATGGCACGACACGACACGACCCGCGTGCCGGCACAGCACGACCCACATACCGGCACAACACAACCCACGTGCCGACGCAGCACAACTTATTTTTAATGTAAAATTATGATTATATAATATATTATAATATAATTATTAAATTTTAATTTAATTTTCTACAATTTATTGTATTACACCGGTTTAACTATAAATAATAAGATAATAGAAATGATATAACATCAATAAATGGAAGATAATTTAATAAAAAAAAAGAAAAAAAAACATTATGGGCTCGTGTGCCGGCCCATGTGCCGGCACGGCACGACCCATCATGGGTTACAGGCCGTGCTGGGCTTGACTTTTAAAAAATATGAATTGCCACGACACGACCCCTATTATAAAATGGATTAGCACGGCACGGCCCACTTATATATGGGCTACTCATTTTATGGGTCGTGCCAGCCCAGCCCGCCCATTTTGCCATCTCTAGTTACAGTATATTGGACTAATCAATTTTTCTTTTTTCTTTTTTGATCCAAAGATGCTATCAAATTTGGTATATAAATATACCAGCAACCATAATTGAAATGGTTAATTGGCATTTTTTTTTTTGAAAGGCGATTAGCATCATGAGTCTTCTGCGCTCCTTCTTTGTGATTTTTTGGCCAGAAGTCTTCTTCGCTCTTCGCTGCCACTAACTATTTTGGTACTATAGGAAAGAAATTTTCGAAAATTGACATTCATAAATAAAGTCAAATTAAGTTTGCTTCTACATTGCTTGACAACCGAACAACGCGTGTTTTTATTGTTCATTGTCAGTAACATAAAATTGGACCCTCCCTATAGCCTAGCTACTTTATGACTCTCCTTTAGTTCAATCTAATTAATCAAATATAACGTGATTCATATGTACATCTCATATTCACCTATTTTCATTCTTAATTCTAAAATTCTAAAGATAAAAATGGTTATTTGGTCAATGGGTTGGCCAAAATGATAAAGGTTTCGATTTGTGGTAAAAAGCATTCGGGTTCGAGTCTTTATAGACCATTTTTAGAAGTTCAAAAAATCCACAGATGAAAGTTCAGCGTGTCCTGTCTTGGAGATGGAATAACCTATCCTACTCTTACATTTTTTTTAAATGTCATTTCAACTATTTTGTGAGAGAGAGATGCATTAGTTAGAGATAAAAATTAGATCAACGTACAAAATTAGCTTAATACCACCAAAGCAAAACACAATCTAAGTTTTCACCAAAAAAAAAACACAATCTAAGTAGTTTAATTAAATTCCCAAGTACAATATGGTTTTGCCTAGAGGTGGCAAACTGGCCAGTCGGATTGGGTTCGAGCTTGCTTCAGGTCGGGTTTCATTTTGGGTTAGTTAATTTGGGTTCGGGTTAAATTCAGGTTAGACTAAATTTGAGTCATTGGATTCAGGTTCGAGTCAGGTTTTGGTTTGATCATTTATCTTTGTTTTTTGGGGTTAATTTAACTAAATTTGACTTAACTAATATTGAATTTAGGTTTTTCGGATTCGGGTTTCTTTCAGGTGTTTTTTTTTAATTTTTTTCCGGGTTTGAGTTTCCTTCAAGTCAGGTTTTTTGGGTTCAGGTTTTTCGAATTCGGACGGGTTAGGTGTTTTGACTTTTTAAGTTAATCGGACTTAGTTCAGGTTTTTCAGACGAGTTTTTTCGAGGCAGGTTCATTTTGCCAATATTGAACTTGATGAAAACGGAGATTTGGAGATGAGAGTATAAAATAGATAAAAACCATAAAATACATCCATTAGATTTAGACCCAATGATCTGGCCCAAAAGAAAATTAGACCCAATTATATTGAAACATATGGGCCCAATATAAAACAGATTTCCACTATTCTGGTTAAAGGCGGATTTAAAAAAAAAAAGGGTTAAAGGCGGATTTTAAAAGTGGGCCAAAATGGGCTAATTATTCAAAGTTCAAACCCTCCTTATTAAAAGGCCCAGAAGAAAATGAAAACCCTCATTTTGCAATACTATTACAAAGCGTTTTAGGGTTCTACTCTTATCGACCTTAAAGCCACACGAAGAGAAGAGAAGAGAAGCAGCTTCTGCAGAGCAAAGAGTTCAGAGAGGAAATGGCGGCGCCCAGGAAGACCCCGGTTAAGAGCCGAAACCCAGATTTAATACGTGGCGTAGGCAAGTATTCAAGGTCTAAGATGTATCACAAGCGTGGCCTTTGGGCAATCAAGGCCAAAAACGGCGGCGTGCTGCCCCGCCATGACCCAAAACCTAAGGCCCCCGCTGCCGCTGAGAAGGCACCCAAGTTTTATCCGGCTGATGATGTCAAGAAGCCTCTTCTTAACAAGCGCAAGCCTAAACCTACCAAGCTCAGGTACTTTTATTTTCCCTTGGAAATGATGTTTCTTGAAATTTATTACTTTATTTATAGATCTCCAAAGTTATGTTCCTTATTGTTGGGTTTTGTTTCTCCGTTTATAGAGCGAGCATTACTCCAGGGACTGTGTTGATTTTGTTGGCTGGGAGGTTTATGGGGAAGAGAGTCGTTTTCTTGAAGCAACTGGCTTCTGGGCTTCTTTTGGTGACTGGTAAACTTTTTTTATTTTTTAAATTTTATATTAATTTTGTTAGTTTCAAGCATGTATTATACATACTATTACTGCCACCCTTTATTAGTTATAACACTGTTCTTTTTGTTGAATGTTTATTCGGAATTTCTACTGATGAAATGCAATGAGCATTCAGTTCAAATGTAAATTTTTATATTTTGCACTAACATAAAGAAGTCTAATTAATTTAATAACAAATAACTGATACAATATGGCTTCAAAAAGTTTCAGTGGTATCCTGTCCCCATAATGAATTTTGTTTTGTGTCTAAGAAGCTCAAAAGGCCATTATTACCATTCTTGTGCTTGTGCTTATTAGTTTTAACATTCTTAACTATTTAGGTTAGATGCTGTTATATAGCAGAACCCATTTGACATTCAATAAGCTGGAAATGGAATGCTGCTATCATGAAATTTGATGCTTTTACTTGCATTTATTTATTTCTGTCCATGTTTTCTGGATATGCTCTTGCTGTGTATAGGTCTAGATTATCATTATATGTTGGCTGTTCATCAATCATCACAAATTAGTGGTTCCTTCTTCTTTTAACATCTTTAATGGTTTGCTTAAGTTCGGGGTTTTCATTTCATTACAGGACCATTTAAGATTAACGGTGTTCCTCTAAGGCGTGTCAATCAATCCTATGTGATTGCTACTTCCACCAAGGTTGACATCTCAGGAGTTGATGTAGAGAAGTTTGATGACAAGTACTTCGCCAAGGAAGCAGAAAAGAAGAAAAAGAAGACCGAGGGAGAGTTTTTTGAGTCTGCGAAGGAGGTTCGTTACTTTGTCCTGCATTTCTTATTATAATCTAAGCAGTCCTAATAGGTTTATCTAATTTGATATGCTGTAACTGCTAAGCGCTAATTGCTTATTATTTTTCTGTTCCTCGCAAAATTGTAGGATAAGAAGAAACTGCCTGAGGACAAGAAAGAGGACCAGAAAGCTGTTGATGCCTGTTTGATAAAGTCCATTGAAGCAGTCGCTGACTTGAAGGCCTACCTTGCTGCAAGATTCTCTCTGAAGTCTGGCATGAAGCCTCATGAGCTTGTCTTTTAGAGGGAATTTTGCATTTAGTTATGCAATATGTCTTTACTTTTGGTATTTTTTTGGCTTAGAGTTTCAGTGGTTGATGGGGCAAAACCTCAATTTTGAGTCACTACTATCTTTGGTTATGCAAGTACTCAGTTTTACTTTGATTGTGTTTTGTCTTTGGATCTTGTTTTAATGAATGCTGACTAATCCATTAAGCCATAGCACTGTTGACCATAACTACCCTCCCAAGTTGGGCCTTCAATTCTCTTTCTAAAATTAAAATATGGATTGATTCTTCAGAATTATGTAAGAATTAATGAGAGGTAATCAAACAAATTGGTCTGGTACAGTAAGCATCTTCAGTTGGAACAGTGACAATGGAAAGTTGGAAACATCGTCGTTAATGATGGATTCCATGAACCTTGTATTGAATTTAAAATTTACCAGAGTTTCATTATTTGACAAAATATATAAATTGTTAACATCGACAGCTTACTAGATTAGGATAAGGATTTGTACTATTGAGTTAGGATGGGATCATAATACCTTTGATTTTGGAATAACTTTTGTGAAATGCTTGATTTAAGGCTATATTTTTTGAATTTAAACAAAATGACTCTAAAACTTTTGTGACATAACAAATTGAGCAATTCGTTAAAAAGTTTAGGTTTGATTAATTTGTTACTTATTGGTCTCTTTGAAACTTTTTTTATTTTATGAAAGAGATGATGTTCCTAGCTTAACTAAATCAAACTGCTTAGCCGATGATCTCTACACTGGGCTTTTAGTTAACAATTTGGGGCCAACTTTTCCAACTTTCAAAATTTGGCCTAATTTTGGGACCAAAATGAAGGATTTGGAGAGAACTTCTGGCTGGGTGCATGTGGTCTCCTCGGTATAAAATTCTACAAGTAATGCAGCCAAACGAAAGCTTTGGAAGTGGATCAATGCATCAAATACTTGGTAAAATCAATAAAGTTAATTAGCATTTCCTGCCTAACTTTCTCTGTTTTTATTTTGGTCCATTTCATTGTCTTTTAATCATTCGCTGCTAATTTGCTAAATTGTTGATGGCGGGCGTTAATTTGTTCCTTGAGGACTTTCGCTTTCGTTTTTAGTCTATGGTCAGCTATGTAGACAATTCTAACATTAGAAAAACAAAACATATATATATATATATATATATTCAACCTTGACATAAAAACCTTGTTGTTATTCAACACTAATTATGATCAACATTGTCTGATCTAAAAATAGGGAAAAGAAAAAAAAAATCCCATCAAAAGTAATGACTATTGACTATTGATCATGACAATTATTCAGTATATTTACAAGCTTAGCACACAAATATTTTACTACAACATTAACATAGACTAAAAAGTGTCAAAAAGGTGCAATAAATATAAATCAACTAATCAATTTCTTTTAATTTTCCTTCGCCGGTTTGATTTCGCTTTTCCTTTGTGAAAAGTGAAAACTTTACCTACCAGTGAGCTCCGTAAATGGAGTCAATTGGCTTCCTGTAAGGGAGTCATCAATTTTACTGAAAGATGGGGGCATGGCCGGCCACACAAACGAAGGCCTTTCATGTGGAATTTGCGGCGGTTCAGCTTCGCCTGAAAGAACTTGCAAAACAGTTTTCATGGAAGGCCTGTAATGTGGATTCGGATGACAACAGGCCAACCCAAGAATAAGCACACATTCCACTTCTTTTTCCTCAAATTTCCCGTCCATTTTCAAATCCGCCGCATCCGTAATCCTTCCCTTTCTGTACAATTCCCACAGCCAATTCACAATGCTATTGTTGTAATTATTCTGCTCGCTTTGGTTCCCAGGTTTCCTCCCACAAACAACTTCCAGGGTAAGAACACCGAAGGAATAAACATCTGTTTCCACCGTGGCCCTGCTGACCAGAAAAGTTTCCGGCGCCATGTAACCCGGCGTACCGGCGATTTCCACGGTGGAGTGATGTGTTTTCTCCTTTTCTTGAATGGTTCGGGCCAACCCGAAATCTCCGAGCCTGGCGTTGAAATCTGAATCCAACATAATATTACTGGCTTTAATGTCGCGGTGAAGAACTCTCTTTTGACACCCATTGTGAAGATACTCCAGTGCGTTTCCAACGCCTTGGATTATGCTCCGCCGTTGATCCCAACTCAATATCGATTCCTCCATGGTTACTTTTTCGTCGTAAAAGATGTACTTGTCGAGGCTTCCTTTGGGCATGAACTCGTAAACAAGAAGGAGCTCGCGTCTTTCGTAACACCATCCGATTAACTTGACAAGATTTTTTTGATTGAGATTACCGATTGTTGTCACTTCCGCTATGAATTCTTGCTTCCCTTGATGGGATTTCTTCGAAACTCTTTTGACAGCGACGTCTTTGTTTCTCCATGTTCCTTTGTAGACAGTTCCGAACCCACCTTTTCCAAGCTTGTTCTTCGGGCTGAAGTCTCCGGTGGCTTGTTTTAGTTCTTTCAATCGGAACTTGTTCGGAGCTAAATTGGAAAGTGTGATTTGATCTTCTATGTTTCCTCTTCCACCTTCCAAATCTTCGTCTACCGGTGCTCTCATTCGATGATACAACAAAACGGAGATCAGAATAATTAACAGAGTTACAGACGCTACAGGAACCATGATCCAAACCCACAACAAATTGGGACCTCCACCAATATCAATACCGGAAAATTGCCATGATTTGACACAGTTTAGTTCTGTGTAAGTGCTTGTTGAAGCTGAGAATCCCACGTAAACTTCCTCCGGAAGATGAGTGGAAAGATCAAGTGGCTCAGAAAGAATGAGAGTCTCGTTTACAGAAACTGTCAAGTTGTTGCCATTGTAGCCAACAAATACCCTCAAATCAACGCCTGCAGAAATGTTAAACCCATATCTGGTTAAAGAGACTTGGTTGGTTGAGTGGATGCTGTTTATGTTCAAGCCGACATGATTATCATCGACGTCGTCTGTATCATCACTCTTCCTGGTGTCAAATTCCACGGCCACCACTCTGGCTTGAGACGAACCGTTTGAAGTTTCGTTCACAATTCCGAGCCATTTCCCTTGGCTGTTCTCTGGAAGAGCCGAATCACCGGTGATTATGAAGGCCAGACCTTCACCGCCAGGAGAGGTCTGGGGTTTGATATTGACAAGGAATGTTGTGTTGAAGGTTGCCATGGTGGAGCCATTGCCTTTCGACAGCCGAAATGGTTTCTTATACAGAGCTCGTCCTGATAAATTTTCTATGGGAGCTCCATTAGTATCTCGAGTGACTTGGATGGCGTTGACTAGGTAGGAATCCTCGCTCAAGATAAGATATTTTATATCTTCTTTTTGGAAAGATGAAAAGTTGAATTCCAAGCCGATTGCTTTAAAAAGAGCCTGGCTCAGGAACACTGCTAGGATTAACAAACGCATGCTGCTATTGAGTGAAGTGAAACACTCAACTCTCACCGGTATTCAATTTCCGGTTATTTGATGAATAAAGATTGAATTAGAGGTGAGAGATATAAGTTTTAAATCAATTCAGCTCTCTGATTGTGATGATTTTATAGGCACAATAAGAAATTGTTTAAAACATGTTTTGGTCAACCATCAGTTGTATTTAATCGAGCAACTTCCTTGTATTTTCTCTATTTCTTGTCCTTCCATCGTATTAAATTATGACTTTCAACTTGTTAGAATATTTGATAACGGAACTTTCCCTATAATTGCTCCCATCTATGAGAATATTCTAATATTGAAAAATTTTCATTAGTGTTGATTAAAGAAATGTCTTCAGGAGTTGTAATCAATACATATATGATTTTTTAATATACTTCCCCGTAAATTCATTAAAGTCTCCAAGTACAATCCAAGGGAGGTTAACAGTTTGTGCAAGAGACTCCATATATATGTGCCCATAAATTTCTACGAGTTTCTAACTTCGGACTTGCATAGACTACAGATAATAGAAACTTCGAAGAATCTTTTGGCTGAACTGAGACATGAACTAACTGTGAAGAAGAAATAATAATTTGAACATCAACAATACCATCATCTCAAGTTAACCAAATACCACCGGCAAAACCAACAGGATCCGCAGCATGCCATTTTGGATACATCAATTTTCGTAAAACTTTGTTTGCCCTCGTACCAGAGATCCGAGGCTCAACCACAGCAAAAATACTAGGTCTATGCGTCTTAATCAAATCACGAGCATTCCTCAAAAATTTCTTGTTACCCGCACCCCTACTGTTCCAAAGCAGAATATACATTAAAAGAGGAGGAATTCCCTGAGTCGGTCGAGTTTGATCCAAAGCAACAACGGCCTTTCCATGAACCCCTAACAAAGGCTGATCTGACACTGTATTTTGTAATTGTGTTTCTAAAACAACAGTTCCCCCTATATCATCATCCGGAGGGTTCCTTGCTCTCACATCCTAGCAAATTCTCTACAGTCTCATCAGCTATCCCCATTTCAACCTCCATATGGGGCGTATTCTTTCCTGCTGGAAGAACCATATCACCTAGGAGTATTATTTACCTAGAAGCTTGATCATTCGGCAACTTTGTTTCATCACTTAGCCCAAAGCCCCTTGCCCATTTGAAATTCTTTCCCTTCCAAGTCCACTAACTTGTTGCCCATTCTCTTTTCTCTTCGGCCCAGAGCTACTAGCAGTATTGGGCTTTGCAACACCTTTGGCCCATGCAGCAATTACACCATCCCTCTTTTCAGAATTGAAGTTTGCCGCTTCTTCTTCGTTAATTTGCTGCAAATCTCCGACAAAGCAGTCCCCAAGTGCCATGAGGAGTCTATGATTGTAACCAGTGCAAATCCATGGTCCTTCATCAATAATAAGCAGTAAGTCTTCTGCGGAATCCAATTTCACAATGAAGAACCCTTCACCAATGTCAATTAGCTCCATATCCCCTTTTAGATGCCATAGCCTTTGCAAACTATCATTGAGAACGTTACTTATATGAAATCTTTCGCCCCAACAGCTTCACAATAATACACATTTCCCATCTACGCCTTATCTGCATTTTGAAACGATCAGAAAGAGATATCTTTGGCCAATTTTCCATCGTGGAAATAAAATATGGATGAGACCCTCATCTGATTCCATGGAGCCAAACCAAACTCATCTGATTCCATGCATCACGAAAAGATCGTTTTGACTTTTGGGGCCTGAATGCTCGCCTCACCCATTCCGACATCCTTCTCTGTATCCACCGCTTTAACTTTCTTTGCGCTCCGGTTGATGAGGTCAACTTCCTCGCCAGAGAGCTCTCCCACTTCACTCATCGCACTTCTAAGTTGAACTGAGTCACTATCTTTGGTTATGCAAGTACTCAGTTTTACTTTGATTGTGTTTTTGGATCTTGTTTTAAGGAATGGTGACTATTCCATATCCATTAAGCCATAGCACTGTTGACCATGACTACCCTCCCAAGTTGGGCCTTCAATTCTCTTTCTAAAATTAAAATATGGATTGATTCTTCAGAATTATGTAAGAATTAATGAGAGGTAATCAAACTAATTGGTCTGGTACAGTAAGCATCTTCAGTTGGAACAGTGACAATGGAAACATGACGGATTCCATGAATCTTGTATTGAATTTAAAATTTACCAGTTTCATTATTTAACAAAATATAAATTGTTAACATCGACAGCTTACAAGAATTAGGATAAGGATTAATTTGTACTATTGAGTTAGGATGGGCTCATAATACCTTTGATTTTGGAATATATAACTTTTGTGAAATACTTGATTTAAGGCTATGTTTTTTGAATTTAAACAAAATGACTCTGAAACTTTTGTGACATAACAAATTGAGCAATTCGCTAAAAAGTTTAGGTTTGATTAATTTGTTACTTATTGGTCTCTTTGAAACTTTTTTTTTTTTTTTTTTTTTTTTTTTTATGAAAGAGATGATGTTCCTAGCTTAACTAAATCAAACTGCTTAGCCGATGATCTCTACACTGGGCTTTTAGTTAACAATTTGGGGCCAACTTTTCCAACTTTCAAAATTTGGCCTAATTTTGGGACCAAAATGAAGGATTTGGAGAGAACTTCTGGCTGGGTGCATATGGTCTCCTCGGTATAAAATTCTACAAGTAATGCAGCCAAACGAAAGCTTTGGAAGTGGATCAATATGCATCAAATAATCCTTTAAGGGAGGATAAAAAAGATACTTCGTATAATCAATAGATGTTAGCATTTCCTGCCTAACTTTCTCTGGTTTTTGGTTTTATTTTGGTCCACTTCAATGTCTTTATTTACTAATAATCATTTGCTGTTAATTTGCACTAATAAATTGTTGAAGGAACAATCCTTCAGGACTTTCTCTTTCGTTTTTAGTCTATGGTCAGCTCTGTAGACATTTTCAAACTTGTATATACATACATTATAAGCTAACATTAGAAAAAATATATATATATATATATATTCAACCTTGACATAAAACCTTGATGTTACACAATATTCAACACTTATCAACATTGTCTGATCTAAAAATAGAAAAAGAAAAAAAAATCCCATCAAGTAATGACTAGTGTAGTGATCATGACAATTATTCAGTGTATTTACAAGCTTAGCACACAAAAGACTAAAAAGTGACAAAAAGGTGCAATAAATCAACTAATGGATAAAACCAAATTTGTTTGATTTCGCTTTCCTTTGTGAAAACTTTATTACCTACCGGTAAGCTCCGTAAATGGAGTCAATTGGCTTCCTGTAAGAGAGTCATC
Organism: Corchorus olitorius; assembly: GCA_001974825.2. Lineage (NCBI taxonomy): Eukaryota > Viridiplantae > Streptophyta > Magnoliopsida > Malvales > Malvaceae > Corchorus > Corchorus olitorius. The sequence continues at coordinate 16,949 of AWUE01017989.1, forward strand.
AATTTTACTGAAAGATGGGGGCATGGCCGGCCACACAAAAGAAGGCCTTTCTTGTGGAATTTGCGGCGGTTCAGCTTCGCCTGAAAGAACTTGCAAAACAGTTTTCATGGAAGGCCTGTAATGTGGATTCGGATGACAACAGGCCAACCCAAGAATAAGCACACATTCCACTTCTTTTTCCTCAAATTTCCCATCCATTTTCGAATCAGCCGCATCCGTAATCCTTCCTTTCCTGTAAAATTCCCAAAGCCAATTCACAATGCTATTGTTGTAATTATTCTGCTCGCTTTGGTTCCCAGGTTTCCTCCCACAAACAACCTCCAGGGTCAGAACGCCGAAGGAATAAACATCTGTTTCAACCGTGGCCCTGCTGATCAGAAAAGTTTCCGGCGCCATGTAACCCGGCGTTCCGGCGATTTCCACAGTGGAGTGATGGGTCTTCTCCTTTTCTTGAATGGTTCGGGCCAACCCGAAATCTCCGAGCCTGGCGTTGAAGTCGGAATCCAACATAATGTTACTGGCTTTAATGTCGCGGTGAAGAACTCTCTTCTGACACCCATTGCGAAGATACTCCAGTGCGTTTGCGCAGCCTTGGATTATGCTCCGCCGTTGATCCCAACTCAATGTCGATTCCTCCACGGTTACTTTTTCGTCGTAAAAGATGTACTTGTCGAGACTTCCTTTGGGCATGAACTCGTAAACAAGAAGGAGCTCGCGTCTTTCGTAACACCATCCGATTAATTTCACAAGATTTTTGTGATTGAGATTGCCGATTGTCGTCACTTCCGCTATGAACTCTTGTTTCCCTTGATGCGATTTCTTCGAAACTCTTTTGACAGCGACGTCTTTGTTTTTCCACGTTCCTTTGTACACAGTTCCGAACCCGCCTTTTCCGAGCTTGTTCTTCGGGCTGAAATTCCCGGTGGCTTGTTTTAGTTCTTTCAATCGGAATTTCTTCGGAGCTAAATTGGAACGTGTGATTTGATCCTCTATGTTTCTTCTTCCACCTTCCAAATCTTCGTCTTCCGGTGCCCTCCTTAGACACAAGACAACGGCGGTCACGACTAACAGAGACACCCCCGCTATAGGAACCACGATACGAATAATCCATTTCCAATTGCGACCTTCACCGCCAATATCAATACCGGAAAATTCCCATGATTTGACACAGTTGAGTTCTGTGTAATTGCTCGTTGAAGCAGAGAATCCCACGTAAACTTCCTCCGGAAGATGATTAAAGAGATCAAGTGGCTCAGAAAGGATGGGAATCTCGTTTACGATAACTGTCAAGTTTTTGCCATCGTAGCCAACAAATACCCTCAAATCAACGCCTCCCGAAATGTTAAACCCATATCTGGTTAAAGAGACTTGGTTGGTTGAGTGGATGCTGTTTATGTTCAAGCCGACATGATTGTCGTCCACGTCGTCTGCATCATCACTCTTCCTGGTGTCGAATTCCACCGCCACCACTCTGGCTTGAGACGAACCGTTTGAATTTTCATTCACAATTCCGAGCCATTTCCCTTGGCTGTTCTCTGGAAGACTCGAATCACCGGTGATTATGAAGGCGAGTCCTTCACCGCCAGGAGAGGTCTGGGATAGGATATTGAGAACGAATGTTGTGTTAAAAGTTGCCATGGTGGAGCCATTGCCTTTATACAACCGAAATGGTGTCTTATACAAAGCTCGTCCTGATAAATTTTCCATGGAAGCTCCATTAACATCTGGAGTGACTTGGATGGCAGTCAGGGCTATGTACGAATCCTTGCTCAAGATAAGATGCTCATCATCTTCTTTTTCGAATTTTGAAAAATTGAATTCCAAGCAGCTTACTTGAAAAAGAGCCTGACTTAGGATTAACAAGTAGGCTAGTAGGGAAGAACACATGCTGCTATTGAGTGAAACTTTCAAGTCCCACCGATATTCAATTTCCGGCTATTTGATGAATAAAAACTGAATTAGAGGTGAGAGATAAATTTTACATCAATTCATCTGTGATTGTGATGCTTTTATAGGCACCAAAAGAAATTGTTTAAACATGTGTTTTGGTCAACCCCCATCGATCATCAGTTGTATAACCGAGCAACTTCCTTGTATTTTCTCTATTTCTTGTCCTTCCATCGTACTAAATTATAACTTTCAACTCTTAGAATATTGGATAACGGAACTTTCCCTATAATTGCTCCATTTGTGACAAGATTCTAGTAAGAATGAAAACTTTTCAATTCATTTATGTTGATTAAAGAAATGTCTTCAGGAGTTGTAATCAATATATATAATTTTTTATACTTATATATTGATTATGTGCATTTCATAATTAGGTCTGATAACACTATTACATATATGAACTGGACGGGTTCAAGTGCACAGGTTATCAAATGGTTAAAATTTAAAATTTGAGATTTTTTTACGAGATTTCGATCAAGCTTGAATTTTAAGATGGGCTTGGGCAGAGTGAGATTATAGAATAAGAGAAATTTAACTTATTATGTAACTTTTTTCAATATCACCAATTCATGGTAGAAGAATTAAAAAAGGCATTCCATATTCCAATTGTAGAATTACGGACTTTTTAATTATTTCAATGATCATAAATTTAATGCCTTTAAGTATGAAAAAAATCAAATATTATATATTTGTTCTTATCTTTCATCTTTCAGTAATGTTGAAGAAGTATATGGCATGTGTCATTCAAAGTTTTAAAAATGGAGAGATGACTAGGGAAGGAAGTTGACAAGATCATATGGTCAACACCCAGGAATGGTTCATGTGCGTATTATTTACATCCAGGCCTGTAGATCTTTCAATCTTCGTGATGATATAGCTAGCTCATTTATGCTCACTGTTAGGGATTTACATGTGTGGAAAATCTCCCCTATCATAAAGACATGGGTTATTTGAGTGGCATATATATATGAAGGATAAAAAAAACTATTAGTCTAATCTTTTGGATTCAAGTTGGTGTCCGACGGTGACATGTGGGCGGCACGGAGGGCCTTGAACCAAGACAGAGCCTGGGGTTCCTCCCCCGACAAAAAATTGTTATTTGTTCCTTTGGAATTCTTGTTGACGGGCACAAACGCCCCCAATAGTAGTATTCCCAGTCTGAATAGAGATTAAGTACCCTAAATTTTATTATTTTTTTCTCGTAAATTAATAAAAAACTCTCTCTGCTCGTGGATGTAGATTACATTGATCGAATCACATAAAATCTTAGTGTTTTTATTTGTTCTTTTAAATTTATCTTTTATTGTTTAATCGCAACACTTACATTTGTTCTACGCCTTATGCATGGCTTTCACCCTTAGCACAAGGCTGGAAAATTTTCTTTGATGAAATTTACAATGTAAAATATTTCCAAAATTCAACCAAGAATTAGTCTAGGTATCTTCTTCAATATTAATCAATTTCTTTTTTTTTTCTTGATTATATTACTCTTTAATTTCTTTTTCAATCTTTTTGATTTGATCACTAATCATCATGATATGGTTTTCTTTGATCATATAATACTTGGTAATATATATACCGCTGTTACTTGTTTTCTTTTTTTTTTTTGGCCGAAGCTATTACTTGTTCGTGTAGTTCAATTAAATTAATATACTTTTCCTCTATATTAGTCCTCACTTTCACGTGCGTTGCACGTGATCCAATATGTTTGAATTAAATGAAAATTAACATCTTAAGCATACTACTAATTTTGTCCTAAAGAATCCTAGAGCTGGCAAAATTCGACTAGAGTATGGGTACGCGACCCGAATGGTTGAAACCAAACTTGATCCAACCTTATTTGACCAAAATATTCACCCAATCCGAAACCAAAATAACCCGAATTCTTAATGATCCGAATCTGAAACGACTCGGACCCAAAATTACTCGAACCCGATCAAACCCGAGAGATTAATCTGAAAATAATTACCTGAATTGGAATTAATTATATTTAAATAACCCAAATCCGAAAATCCGAAAATCTGAAACTCAAACCTGAAATTATCCGAACCATATGAGCCGACACCGAAAAAGACTCGAACCAGAATTGACCCCTAACCTAAATGACTCGATATTTGAGCAATCCGAACCCAACTCAACCTTAAACCGAACCCGTATGATCCGAAATTTCCTTAACCCGAAACTAACCTAACCCAAATCCAACCCAACCCGCCCATTTGTATATACATGGGGTTTTACTATCGAAGGAACCAAATAAATTATTCCTTATAAAGAAAAATATTAACAAAGTAAAATACCAAACTTAAATCCAAAAGAAGGTTACATTTGTCTAACAATAATAATAGAAATTAATTATAAGACAAATAAAATAATTGCACGTTAGGGAAATAATAAATTTTAATCATACATTAAACTATCAAATAGAAACATGTCAATCACAATAACATTTTTAAATTAAAATGGTAAAAATAAAATAATTATGAAAATATTGAATTTGATTAAATGAAAATAGAGTTTTTAGTATAATAAAATTGTATATTAAAAAATTTTAATATATCCAAGTTTTTAATGAAAAATAGTAAGATGGTAAAAATAAACTTTTAAATTAAAATGATAAAAATAAAATAATTATTATAAAAATATTGAATTTAATTAAATGAAAATAGAGTTTTTAGTAGAATAAAACTATAAGTAATGGCATTTAAGAAATATATTCGAAAAATAAGGGTATAATGGTCAATTCAAAAGTTTTACAAAACTCGTACTTTTATATATACTAGTCTCTACTTCCACCTGCATCGCACGTGATACTCGTGTTTAAATTAAATGAAAATTAAAATAATAATTGAAATTAATTATATATGTAGAGTTGTCAAAATCTAATCCGAACCCAATAACTCGTCCAATCAGACATAACCCGATTTGACCAAAAAAAGTAAACGAACCAAACCTGTCATATTCAGACACGACAAACCCGTATATGCAGTTTGCTAAACTTCACCGGTAGTTAAAAAAATAAAGGCTGATCCAATTGACCTGAATTTAGACCCGAAAATCCAAAACCTGAATGACCCGAGGTCAAAACTCGAATCCGCTTGACCCAAGACCTAGTAGACCTGAACCTAAAATGAGCCAAAACCCGAATGACTCGAGAAAATTACCTGACTCATTTGACTTAAAACCAGATTTAAACTACCAATACACACTACAAAAATAGAAAAACAAAGTCAGTCACAATAATTAGATTTTAAATAAATTTTTAACTTAATTTGTTAAAAAATTTGAATAGTTAATGATTAGCCAACTTATTTTAACTTTTAAACTTGATAATAATACTTTTATTATTTTATGTAATAATTGAAATGGATCCATAACTATAAAAAAAATCTCCAATATTTTAAAAGTAAAATGGTAAAATAAATATTTATTAAAATATT